>NW_010587553.1:188705-220149 GCF_000705375.1 Tinamus guttatus | reverse complement strand
AACTGCATTTTGGTCACTGCCTGGTAAACCAAACAAGTTTTCAGAAATTGTCTGATTTAAAACATAAATAATATCATAGGAGATTGCATGTTCCTGACAATTGACTATTTTTTGTAAATCGGTGTCTTAGTTTCCCGAATTACAGCACAACTAATTTGTATGTGCCTGATACAGGAATGCAGCAGAAGCGAATGGAAGAAACACGAGGCAATGACTACCGAAATGGATGAAGAAAAGCTGATCATTCTTTTGCTACAGGAAACTGCTGGAGACAATATGCTGGAAATTCAAGCCAATCTTGCTAACTCCCTGAAGAACTGCTTCTCCCAAAGATCCTGCAGATCCATTAGCAGCAGCTCATCACTGGAACCGTCATTTTCCTAGGGCTTATTTATTGAAAAGAATCAGTGAACACGCACCCGGAATGAACTCCAGCACGGACCGAGGGAGAAGTCAAGCCCAACCCCACGTTACAGCCTCGCAACCTGATATTACAGAACAGCTGGGTTGTCTCCTTCTCCTGTCTCCCTCTGCTATCTGTACTTTGAAATTCATAAATGAATAAATAAATAAATACCTTTCTACCTGAATTTATGATGAGAAATATGAATATTGAGGCAGGAGAAGGGGCATATCCCAACATGTAGTGCACCAAAAATTAAGTAAGTTATTTTTTAAGCACCAGGATTAGAAAACCAGGCTTCCTAAGGCCTTGTGTGTCACTGTGGACCACGGGCTCCAGCCAGAGCCTTTCTTACACCTGGGCACCTAAGATCTCAGTCCGGGATCCTAGTTTGGTGGAGAATTGGTAATAAGTTCAAAAGCTAATTAGTACCGCAGATAGCATGATTGCATAAAACTCATCTTTTGTTAAGAAAACAATCCAAAAAGAAGCAAAAGTTCCACCATGCAGTCTTCTAGTTCCTATCACAATGTATTTTCCAACATTTCTCATATAGTTGTAAAATGCATGAAACTAAATCATGTGTTAAAATAATGGATTGCACATGCTGCTTGATTAAGGCTTTTCAGAGTTATTTACGTAGAAATGCATGAAGATTCCCAGGTCATGGTATCTATCAGAAGCATTATAACATATAATCTCTTCCAGAAAACTTACAGCTTCATCCTAAAATTAGTTCTCTTTTCGTATCCACCTTCCTACTCACTAGACCTTAAATAATCCCAATGTCAGGATATTTCTTTTAACTTCCACCTTAATTCATTAAAGACAGCACCTAGCAGCCACCTGAAGATAAACGAAGCACATCAGAATGTGTGGGACAAGGTTTTGCACTCCCAGGTTTTCCCTTCAGCAACACAGTGAGATGATATTACTGTGTGTCCAGATGTTGTCATCAGCCAAATTCACTATTTTCAACCTATGAAAGTTGGTTAATGCCAAACTGAAAATATTCCTTGAGTAACTGTTTTTCTGTAACTACTTTCACTTGGTAAATCACAGGAAACCATAGTACGACTGCTGATTTTAAGAGAAGATTTTTACTTTCTGTGTTACAATTACCATACCAGAGTCTCTAAGTATGTCTTTGGGGTTAGGGTAATGAGGAACACAATGCAGTTTATAATAAACTCTAAAAAAAATAAACAAGAGTATGTTAATCTTTTCAACCACTTAAATCTACAAAAATCAAAAGCAAATGTCTTCCTGCCATAGCACCACAAAAACTAACCCCAAGTACTTGCATCTTAATGCTTGCTGCGTTGTTTTTTGTTAACCCTGCATTAGATTTCCTATAATACTCAGTTAATACACACAGTCTTCCACAAGCTGGACTGATTTCTACCACAGTTTAACTTGTTTTTGCCAAAGTCTCTTGTTTAGTTCAGCACTGGTTGCCTGCCTAACGAAACAACCTTTTCTTGTGCCAAAACTGTCATCTTCGGTTGCACAAGATGCGTCTTACTAAAAAACATGAATAATGGGCCCAATGTTTAATCCTTGAAGAACTATTTTTAAATGATTTCTAGCAAGGCTTAACCAGACACAGAAGCAATCAGCACCTAACCTTATGGAAAGAAAACTCCTTCTCAAAAAAGACTATATTTTTCTTGTGTACTTAAATACATCTTTTAAAAGAAGATCCTAATCTGATTATAAGAACATGAAAGTGCATGCATTCAACCAAAGACAGCAGCAGCAAATATAAGGCTCACTGTGAAGCTCAATTCAAAAGCTTCTACCTCTCTCAGGGTAAGGTCATCAACTTTACAAAATAAATATCTGAAAACTTCAGTAAATAATCAACCATTGTTCATGGACAGTACAACTTCCTGCCACAATTTCAACTGCAGTTGAAAAAAAAAAATACCTGTGTAAGAAGCTGGGTTTTGGTCAGATTATTGATCCAACGAGTGTACCGTTCGGTAGACCCCAATGGCTCTCTTCTGATTTGGCAACCAATAATCTAAAACAAAAGAAGATAAATTGCTTACTGTGAACTGTTGTATAATCCCAGAGTAACAGAACAGGATCATCGTAAAATAAGCATGTAAGACAGTGGCAGTCCCAGAATTAAATATTATCTAGACATAATCTACACAGTATCTACACGTAGGCTCCTTCTGTGTCCATCAAATCAGTCTTAAGAAATCTGAGCCAAATTGTTTGAAATTTTACAGAAAGAGTCATCCAGAGGCAGATATCTAGATCACAAAACTTCAACCAAAATAATGACCTTGGCAAAAGAAAATTAGATAATCTTATCGATAGTGCTACTGCCTGCCTATCATCATGCTACTTGCATTTCAAATAAAATAACAAAATATTTTAATTCATCTTCTTAAATGCACGTGGTAGAATTACCTGGTTTGATAACCACCATTATACTATATATAATATTACATTCCCATTAGAGCAACATTTTCTTCTCTACTACTGCTCTGTAGTTCTATGGTTAAACATGTATTTTAAAATTCATTTGTTATCATTTGCAAATGCATACATACAGACTCATGCCATTTCATATGAACATCAAACTGTCCACTGCACAAATCTGTGATCTGACAAAGAAGTAACCAAGGCAATTCAAAAGGAGGAGTGTGAGAAGGGAATTCGAAGGGAGAGTTCCCTAGGAGGAGGATGACTGCAGATCTCCCTGCCGGCTGCCCTGCGCGGTCTGCATCGACCCCAGCCGCAGGGGACGACAAGGAGGAGCTCTGAGACGTTTTGGTAACGCCAATCCAAGCTTCCTGTCAACCCAGTACCAACTAGGAGTGTCTGTAGATCTATTTTTAAAAAAGGCAATCCACAGATATAAAAATTTCACAGTAGTTGATCCAAGGTACATATTTTGTTTAATAAAAGGAAGATTTTTTCCCTAAGGGAAATATTTATAGAACTCTTACTACTATTCACTAACCAAGAGAAAGCCCTTTCCTATCCTGGGATTTTGAAAGTTAGCCCAAGACACTTCGCAAGAACTATGTGTGAAAGTCAAGAACACGGAAAAGTTACCAAGTATTTTAGAGACAGAGACATTCTACAACAACACGATACAGAAGCTTGCTTTCTCTACCCAAATAGTCCCAGTCTAAGCTTGGTACCTATAAATCCTGAATAGCCTTCACAAAATAAGAGATATGTAGAAGAATCTCAGAGTTATTTCCTGAAAACCAGATTCCTTTTTGGAGTCAAGTAAGTAAATGCAGTTGCCTCTTTCTTCTGCAACGTGAAATTTAAATGAGAAGCAGAGAACAGAGTTTCATATTCTTAAGCTCATTTTTGCCCAGCCCAACCCGTATCCACAAATTCTGTAGCTTTAACAATCTGAAAAACCGCTGAATCCACATGCTCAGTAAAATGACAAACTCAAAAGAACAACTGGCCCAAATCTCAACTCATTCTTGAAAAATGAAGTGGAATGTGTTTGATCCGCTATCTGCACCTGCATTCAAAGACAGATGAAGGCAGGCACAATAACGCTTATTAAATTGGACTGTGACCACACTTTTCTGTATCATACATAACTCTCTGTAATTTCTAGAGCTTGACTTAAATCCTTGGCCAAAATTTCCCCTTCTTTCTATATAGCCATGTAGAAAATCCCACGGCTCACTCTGTCTGAGTGTCAGCTTGTACCAATGATTCAGAACTTGCTGGATGTTGGTCTTAAAATACTGAGCCCGTTGGAACAACCAGCATCACAGCAAGGAAAAAATCTGTTAAACTCATCACATAAACATGCACTGTAGGAATTACTGCTAGTGCAATGGCCTAAGTCTACAGTGGAAAAACTAACGGGCTACACTGAATTTCAGTATAATTTGGCAGGAAACTCCAGGAACAGCAACTTTCTGAACTCCTTCACCTATGGACAGGCGAACTGGCAATACAGCAAGAGAGCAACAATGTAGAGCCTCACATACACACGAATTAGTTAAACAAAACACTAGATATCATTCAACTAAAAATAAATTTATCTAGTTACTAATTTCTTTTTCTTAGCCAAGCTCAGCTTAATGTTTAGAACAACTGTAAAAAACAGTACAATACATTAATCTAGGGAAAAAACATAAAAATGTAAAACAAAGAAGGAGACACAGGAATAGGCTTTGCCTCTGATCTTCAGGAATCAGATTTTATGGTAATTCAGCGTTACAACAACCAAATTACTTTTTTTTTTTTTAAACTTATCCCTATGCAAACTTGGGATGAATCATTACAGAAACTCTTTTGTGTGACACGAAGTCTACACAGCTTTAACAGCGCTCTAAATGGCTAGAGGTTCACGGGATTGAGTCTAAATACGGTCTACCGGAATTCATGGCAAGGCGTTAGAACAACGAGCTTTATGCATTTCACTGCCACGACAGAACAGCACAAGGTTGATAATTCTTTGTCCCTGAATTTTCAAAACAAGAGTCTGAAAATCTCCAGCATGTGACCATTAATAAAGCTAGACGCATAATCATTTAACCTAATATAAACCAACACTAAAAAGGAAAAAGCGTAAAAGCAAAGCTGAGAATTAATGTGGGAAAGAAAAGCTTGCTGATGGAAAAAAACAGAAGACAATTCAAAATGTAAGTCAGAAAAACAAAAATATTCTCCAACTACAAGACTCCATGTGCCTACAAATCTTCCCATTTCTCTGCTGTTTCAATATGTGATGGACTCTCTCCTTCATCTTTGGCTTTTCTTACTCTTTCTTAGCACGAGTGCTAGAACGGTGCATTACTGATAAATGCTTCAGTGTAGTTAATATAAATAGGAGGTTAAGATTTCACTCAAATTTCTTCTTCCTAACACGTTGAATAGGATCATTATCTAGAGAACACAAGGCCGTAATACATATGTAGCAAGACTGTTATTTTTCAGATATGGAATCAGAGGAAGATGGAGCACAGGACAGGGAGAGAGATGAATACATTTCAGAAATCAGTAGAATGTCCTCCAAAATAGTGGCTTTAAGTTGGCTTTTTCTTCAAATTACCTAAATGTGTTTTCTATATGTAAAACAAAATGTTTTCTAACATTCAAACAGAAAACATTTTCCAGAATGTTTTCTAATTATTTCTAAAACCCGCCCTTCCACAAGCATATTGGATTGTCGCTTCTATTGAAAAACAAACAACTGAAAAACAAATAACTCCCCCAAACAAGTATAAATCCTTTCTTTAAAAGAAAAGAAGCTGCAGTCTGTGCTCTGAGCAGCCTTCCAAAGACATAACAAACCCTTGGGAAGGCCACATAAAAATGAGCCTCTCTCCTGCAGAAGACGGTATTGTAAAACATCATTTAATCACGTTCTTCAATTACAATGATATCACAACAAAATACCCTTAATAGAAATGCATGCTGTGGAGAACAGCTGCTTTCTGATCTTGCAACACAGCAGGACGATAACTACCAGCGCGTAACACTTGGCATTTTGTAAGAAGCGAGATGTTCACACTTCCCCCTGCCCTAACATAACCGGGAAGTGTTTTGCGCAGTGCAAAGACTTCCTGCTTTCTTCTCATTTTCAAAACCAGTATCACTCCAGACTGCTTTTAGCACCATCTTAAGTTGTGTGCTTTACAGGCGTGGATCTTAAAATTGTTACCATGCAGGCAAATTCACGCCTAGATGCTCAGGCAGGAGAGCGCGGCGCGCTCTGCTCGTGGCTGTCGCGCTCGTCCCTCAGGAGGCCTCCCGCCCCTGGCGGACATTCCCGGCGCTGGTGGGGCGGGATAACCCCCCAGCACAGCCCAGCTCTGCCGGAGCCCTCGGAGGAGCTCCTGGAAAGCAGCGCTCCTTTAACCAGCTTCTTTCACCCAGGCCAAGCCCGCAGTGGCGGCACAAACACAACCCCTGGAGCTCCCAGCGCAAGGTGGGGCACCGAGCGCAGCTACACCCAGCTCCCCGTTTCCTCCAGGGCTCACAGAGCTCTTTTATTCTCAATTCACCGTTTCCTTATTTGCTGCTTCTTGCGCAAGTCTTAAAATACCTTTGACAAAATCCCTTCTGGCCAACTTTCCACCCATTCAGACTTCTGGAAAGTAGAAGAAACTCTCCATGTTACAAATATTCTTTTCATTTTTTAAAAAACTCTGTTTCCATGCAAAAATTGAGTTCATCCAAGTTTCAACTTTTTGATCTGATGAGGCAAGTTTGTTTCTCCTAATACAAATGCTGGCTATACACTGGCACGTACCTAGGTTAAAGTACAGAAAAAATATATACAACAAATGCTATACATCCCATACCCCAGCGGGAAACCCGCTGTAGTGTCGCATTAATATTGCTCGCCTAAAATGCAGTAACTGAACTGTAAACTTTTTTTTTCCGGCTGATAGCAAAGGACTAGTGCTGTTCATGCGACTAAGGAGCTCTAAGCATGACAGAAAACCATGGGAATCTTTTCTGCTATTGCATCAAATCAGGTAATTAGTTTTCTAGACTGACACTTAAAACTTGGCTATTAAATTATTCATCTATTTACTTAATTGTAATGACCACTGAAGAAATAATATATACAGTCGATGGTAGCAGGAGCCAGCGTAAGTAAGAAATATTAAGAACATAAAATAGTAAATCTAGTTCTACCCTAACTCTCAACAACAAAGGCATACTCTGAAAAGCCATACCAGATTTTTTTTAAAACACGCAAACAGCGTCAAATAAGCTGAGTTTTAGAGAGCAGCTAAATATCAGCATCTAGGACCCAAGGTCCTGTTTGGCCTCTAGCTTCAGCTGCAGAAGACCCAGTCCTCGAGCTATATCCACCAGCCTTGCCTAGATGGCCTCAGCTACCTTAAAGTGTCCAACTGGCTTTACAGGTCTACGTTCAGGCACCTGAATCTCTCCTCTCGTAACTCTGAAGCTTCAAATTATTTATTTGGTTCTCCATCATATAATAATTTAACTATTATTTGCTTGTAAACATTTCTAGAGAAGTTTTTGGTTTGTTCTGGTGTGTGTATGTATATTTATCTAAAAGCTCAGCAAACCTTTATGTACTGGCGCAGAGGACCCAAATGCAACCGCTGTTATGACTGTGCATCAGCAATGTCCCAGGTAGGTTTTACTGGAATTGTGAAGCACAAATTTACCACAACAAGAAAAATTAATCAACATAGAACAGCCACGATTTCAAGTACACTTAGGAAGGAGAGTTTGTACCATAGTTTATAATTGCACAGCCTGTGTTAGGAGCTAGTGCACCTGCAACCTCAGTTTGCTGCAGATGAAGCTGCCTCCCCAGGGGCTCCCGGAAGGTGTTTGTACAAACGCTCCTTTGCATAAAGCTTAAGAACACTCAAAAAGAGCAATATGTGAAACAGTGTCAGTTTAAAAACTGATAGTTGATTTCTCTTGTGCCTGTAGCTCCTCAAGATATGCTTGGGCTAGTAACAGCCTATGATCCCAGCAAAACAAGGAAGACACAAGTCGTTTTGACAGAGTTGACTCAGTTGTTTTGAGTTGTAAGACATGAGGACAAAGGGACTTGATTTTCAGTTACTTAGCACATCACCCATACTTTTAAAAACAAAATACTGAAAATCTAAATGACAATCAGACACTCGGGAATATTGAACTGCACTCCCAAGCAATCCTCTGGTGGGGTTATTGGCATGTGGAGGCCATATTAAACACAAACTTAATTACAAAGGGCTGTAGAGCGAGCTGTTTCTCATTTTGGATATTTGACTAAATGTAGAACAGACATAAACTGACACTGTGACTTTGAAAATCTCCTGTGGTTTCTCAGAAATACCAAATTAAAAGGAATCTTAAAGGAATCTGCCTCATAAAAAGCAAAGACATAGCAGAATTCCAGTGTATTGATTGATTTACATGAAAAGGTTTGATAAACAAAAAAACATCATAAAGATGATACTCTCGCTACTAACGAAAGGATTTTCATACTCTTTAGTACACAAAAAGAAAAGGAATCTTTCCTGCTCCTCTTGCACTTACTCAACTCTGTCACCACTTCATGGCAAAACCTTTACACAAGCACCCTCCATGCCAAACGTTGATTACTGAATATTACAGATAATCTTAAAAAACCTCCAGTAAGAATTTGCTGGTCATACACACACACACACACATTTTTATATATAAATATTTATAAGTATTTCACATATGTGAAATACATAAATAAGTATTTTGTAACATATCTTATATATGTGTATATATATATAAATACATGAAGTATTTCTATTGGACACTTATCTAGGGTGACATTTTCCCCTGGCTGATGGAAATAAAGACACACACATTGCTTATGAGATGCAGTGCACTGGAAATGAACATGCAGGATTGAAGTCCTAATGATGAGAGTGGTTACTGGAAACATTGTCAGGAGATTTTATCCTGGAAGACACATAAACAGGTTTTGGATCATGGACAATTGCAGGTAATCACCTTGAGAACACGATCTCTAACATCTCTCCCCCTGTCCTCTCTGAAGATGGAAGAGCACCTCCTCAGATCTACTTCACCCATTTATGGGGACCAATTCTTACTAGTAGGATTAAACAAACACATTTCCCCTCCTCTATTCCCCTATCCTCCAAGTCATGCCTGTATCCGATCTATTTCTCCTCAGTAGCTACTATATGAATTAATGCTTATATTAAGGTTTAATTCTGTAAGCACTGCTTACCAGGACATGCCTGGGCAACACACACTGATCCATCTCAAACGTGCTGAATAAGGGAAAAATCAGGACAGCTCATGCAAATTAATTAAAGAGAAACAGAAATTACCTAAGATCTACACCATGAAGATTTTAATCAAGTTCATGTCCAAAACAAAAACAATTATTAAAGAAAAATGTGTTGATCTATACACAACAACTGGAAGATGGAACAGTATAAGGGAGATGGGTAATACCCGGATCTCAGTGGAAGAGATAACTGACAACCGTTAAAACTATCATCCGCAGCAAGGATGGAATTTGAAAGGCAGCACTTTTCTGTCACCCTGAACAGCCAGGTAGTATTTCCGTGTTACGTAATTATGTTTAATGATAGCTTAGCAAAGATTCACATTAGCTTATCTTTTAATGCCTGCAAAATTACATATAAAATACTGCTTACCTGATTTTGTAGACTAAACCACTGTCTAACTTTAAAAATATAAGAGAAAAATTAGCAAGCCCTGGGGACTGAGGCTGAGGCCAGCCGGCGCTGTGCAGCCCTCCTCTCGGGAGCCGCGGCGCTGAGCGCGGCCAGGGCCGCTCCACACACGTCGCCGCTCATCCGCTCGCTGCGACCCGCTCGCCACCCCACTCCAGGCAAACCCAGCGCTCTGGACCACGTCCTCCTGCTCCCTTCCAGGCCGACACGGGTCCCCCTGCCCGTGTCCCAGGCTGGGCAGAAGCTGGGGGGCTGCTGCGAGAGCAGGGCCAAGCCCCAGCCTGGATATATCCTGTAGGGCAGGAAACACTACCTGGCCTGAGCAGAGCTCTGAGCACAGCTACAGCTTCCAGCCAGAGCAAGCTGCTGTCTGCAACACCCAACTTCCCCCCACCACTTACAGACCCCTACTAGAGCTTTTTTTTTTTTTCACTGTGTCATGTCAGTGCATCATATCAGATCCAAATATACTGAATAGTTTATCAACACATTTAGACTTCAGGGCACCAATGCTTCTTAGTAAGTTTACTTAAGACTTGTAACGCCACTAAAACAGCAAACAGCTGATAAACTGTTATCTTTACATGTTCTCCAGTTAGAAAAGAGCAGCACGCGTGATTATATGAAAATCCAAACAAGCTTTGAAGTTTCTTGATTTCAGTTAGCACTGGGTGACAAAAGCCTACATTTAGAACAAGTCCTGGGTAGAGATGCACATTATCTCAATTTTGCCAGCTCTAGCCATGCAACCAAGACTACCCTATTGGGAGGATAGTTCCAGAAAAGCCATGTCTAGTGCAATGTCATTACCAGACTGCATTATAACCACTTTGACTTCCAAGATAAAGCACAAGGATGAGGCACAGGATATAGTCTGAAAAGTAATCTGTATTTACAGGACTACTCGAACACTAGACTAAGAAGATACAGCAAACAAAAGGCTCTAAGATTTTCCAGGGCTGACCAAACGTTGTTGGTATGTGGAGCAATCACCACACACTGAGCACTGCCAATATTCCCAAACTGCTACTGTCGGCTGCCAGTGCACAAGGTGGCCTCCCTCTTCATTTTTAATTCCCATTTTAATTCTTCTTTCCATACTCCTTTCATCATGAAGCAGCTTGGCCTGGCGTGGGCCTCCTGCCTTTATTCCAACCTCGTGATAATAAACAGGAACAAAAACCTCCATTAATTTGATGTGTCCCAGCTGCTCAGTCCAAGGCAACGCGGAGGAGCGTGTGCTGCACACGCCAGCGCTGCGGGCAGCGATGCTGCCTTTGGAGGTGACGCGGGAGATGCGGACGGTGACGCGCACCCCCGTGCCGAGGGCCGTGCAGCGCTCGCACCGCGTCGAGGCTCCGGGCGGGTTACTGTGCAGCCACGTCGTGCGTGGAGCTGCCCTCCCTGCACGAGGAATCGCGTGGGCTCCGGCCTCCAGAGCTGCTCAGATACATCGGACAGCACAGGGAGACCGGCCCAGGCTGCCCGAGAGCACAGGCCGCCCTCCGAGGCGAGAGCTACATCTAAACTAGGGGACTTGCTGCCACGTGATGTAAGAAGGTCTATTCATCTTTTTGCATTCAGAACAACACAAAGCTCTGTATTTTTTAAGCCTTTCCCACAATGCTGTTCTCATGGATTAGCTCATCTAAAAATTCTGCCTCTAGCTGATATAAAAATAGTTGAATCATCCCATCATCATCCTTTTGTTATTTTGAAAAGGAATCAGATATTACTGTCGTGACAGCCACATAAATAACCAGAACGCTAATCCTAAAAGTTCTGTTTCATGCTAATATCTACTTCATATATCATTAAAGCTTTTAATATAAACTATACCTGCAAGAAGGGACTTTGATTTATTCTACATTCTTTCTATTGCTACTTAGAAACCTTCACTTGCAGTTTCAAATATTGTTTCAAATGAGTAAGGGGGAAACCAGAAGAATTGACATAAGCAACGAAATTAGATCATTTCAGGCACAAAAGAGAGTGAAATGGGTGCCCCTGCAGCAGAGAAAAATTCAAGGTAGCCACCTCCAACTGGATGTATGGCGCTAAATACGCAACTGGTAAGGAAAACAAGGGAGAAGAACAACTTTCTCCATATCTAGTGCATAATAGAAATGTGCAACAGGTCCGAGCAAGTAGAATGTCACTGGGTAAAGCAATAACAGAAAGACTTACCTGTTACTATATAACTTTCCATATCAAGAAATGTATGTGTTAGAGTGGGCCCAAACTAAATTTAAAAAAATATATACATATACTGCTTCATTTCTGAAGTTCAGCTCTTTGTGAGCTTCCTCATGGAGGTGGTACTGATCATGGTGGAATGGGGCAGGGAAGACAACGCTGTGGCCTCGAGTTGTGCCTTAAAGAAAGGGTTAAGCTCAGCTACCTCCTGTATTCGTTCATTTGTCTGATTCATTTGCTAATTGTGCAGTATTTGTTTACAGCTTTTCCAGAAGAAGATGAACAGGTCACACACTGCTCCAGTTCCCTCAGTGCTGCTGTAAGGTCACACAAACTGCCAAAGCTATGTTCAAGCACAATTTATTTGGTTGATTAGAATATTCAACTAACAAAATTATCGTGGGTTCAAACGGCCTTAGGTATTATGACTCTTGGCCCAAGCCCAAGCACGAGCCAAAAATTTGCTTTGAGGTATTATGACTCTTGGCCCAAGCCCAATGCAAAAAATGCAAGAAATGCAAAACAGAAATTCTCACTCAAGAAATGAAAATGATAATACATGATGCTGTGCATACCGTGCCCCAATACTCTAACACGTGTTTGAGGGAGAAGGTAGCAATTTTATAGTAACAAGACAGGTGTTCTCTCTGACACTGGTAAAGATTTGCATCACTTATTCAGCCAGGAAAAACAAAAGAAAATAAGGCTGCTTTCTACTTCTCTTGCCCAAATTGTGATTCCACCTGTGGGGAAGATGTGGAGAAAGTGCTTAATTATTTTCTACATGATTCTGCAGGAAAAAAAGAATGAAATCTAAGAACAGGAAGGGACGTGCTATTTATGTGCATTGTCATATTCTGGGGTCACACCTACACTCATACATAAGAATAGCTTATAGAGAAGAATTTGTTCTTGCTCTTTGAAAGCACAGTGAAGTAGTCCGTAACAGAGGAAAAGCCTGAAGGCTGCAGTAGGAATTCAGCCTGTTCAGATTCCACTGCCTGAATGTAGGGATGCCTCGGTGCAATCCTGGTCTCCAAATCTTGCTCTCAGTCGCAATCAGCACAACTAGGACTAAGAACAAAGTTTTAAATGCACAGTGAGAATACCATAAGGCAAAACTAAACTTTAAATCCAGATCAGGAGCAGTTGCAAAACAGCGGAAAGTTCAAGTCTGCAAATTAGAATTTCAGGAACAAAACAAAAGAGCTGACTGCTTCCCGGGCATTTCTCCAGCTTCTGCTTTTTCTACATCTGCCCTGGTTGATCATACTGCCCAAACTCTGCACCAGAGCTTGGGTTACCAAACTGAAGTTTACTCAAACCTCTACAGTTGCCTTCCAAAAACAGCAAGTTGAAAGGCAGGATGATTTTGAGAACAGAAGAGAAATCCTTCTCTTAAGTTCACTCGAATACCAGGCAGTGTATTTGTGGCCAGAAGGACATCTTTGAGAAATATTCCCATTTCTCCTTTCAAGCCTTCAAATTAAAGTTCTGGAAAATACTACATTATCCATAAAGCATGCACGAGCATCACAAACATCTTCTATATCTGCAAGATGGGAAAACAAGTCGCCTGCAAGTCAACACAGGTAAATTCTTGCCTTCTTAGGGTTCTCAAGAACACAGAGAAGGAAAATCCTTTTATCTTAAGGCAGGATCAAAAAAGTCTTCCAAATATAAATAGATAACTTTACACACAAGTAATTACACACAATAAAAAAATTAACAGAAAAACAAACAAAGAAAGATTGAGAAATAAGGTCATTGTCAAAAAAGCTACAAGGAAACTCTCTGATTCAGTAGAAACCTGAGAAAAAGTAAAGGCATGAGACAGGCTCTTCCCATCTGCATAAGGCAGCTCTCAATCACTCCTCTTAAGGTTTAAAATCTCCAGCTTCCAGGCTCTGCACAGTCAGCCCTGCAGTGAGAAGGGGCCTCAGAGTAGGCACGGGAGGGTCGTGGTGCCTTCCTGCCCGCTCTGTCCGCGCACTGAAGATTCCCCGCACGTGTGTCCGAGAGCTGAGGGTGGAAGCCCTTATTCCCCATCCTAAATCCAACTCACTTCAGCCAGATTTATTCTGTGAAGCAACGAGCCCAAGCGAAGCTTCGCAGAAGGAGAAGCCCCATGGCACTAAAACGGGACCACAACTTCCAAACAGCTTCAAGCCCAGGAAGGAGCCTGCTGTCTGCAAGACACCACGGAGCCTCCCTTCAGCCTAGGCAGGAACTAATTATGATTTATTTGATTGCCACTAAATAACTCATATTTAACGTTGTTAGGCACTACAGTAGAACAGAATATATACAAAACAGAATTGAAGTGTTTTCTAAATAGACTACAAACTGTTTTGCTGTAATTAGTCTAATTAAAAAAATATATTAATATACAGATAGAGAAGTCAAACTAGCAAGAAACACAATAGCTCTTAACACTAGTTTCCATCAAACACGCTGACTGGATAAACTTGCCTCTCTGGTTTTTTGGCATTTAACTATGGAATTACATTAACTGATTCATTTCAGATCAAAAACTACTTTCCATGTATCACTTCATTATGTTCAGAGCATGAACTCAGTTAATTGCTACTCAGCTCCGACTAAAACCATAATCTCATAAATTGCACGGTGAGGAATACAATTTCAGAGAGAGCTGGTGCAGGTGGAGCGACGGGCAGACACACATCCCACCACCCAGCAGCAGGTTGCTTGGCAGACGCTCCTGAGCTGAAACGACTGCAATAATCTCCATTTTGGAGTAGGGGTGTTTAGGAGGAAAGTTTCCAAAGGGGTTTAACTCCCAGGGAGTGACAACCTGAAAACTGTGTGCTCTGTTCCCAGATCTCTGTTACTTTGTAACGGATAAAGTCAGTTGATCCAGAAAGCTATCGCATGCTGCTTCCCTATCTCTGACATTTTCTCTTGTGAAGTTTATTTCCTTCTAACCGTTTTTGAAGAATATTGATGACAGGTTCATGAACTGCCTTTTCAAACTTATAAAGGAGTACTTATGTCACTACCATGGACAAATAAAACATTTTTTGTAACAAATTACTCTATCTTCAGGTTAGAAGAGCAGATACATAAGCAGATACATAAACTCTCTTCAAAGGATAGTGGGCCTAATCTTAGGAATTAATTTAACAACAAAATCACATAGCTCCTAAAACAATTAACTCACCAAGCATTTTTTGATAATTTATTTCACAAGAATAAAAAATGCCATTTTGCCTGACAACACCTTCTTTTGCGGTCAGTCATAAGGAAAAACATCAGCTTCACTGCAGGCCGGTGTATGAATGACAACAACCTGGGGACTCCTCATTGTTTACAGCTTCTTAAACATTAACCACAGCAAAACTAGAGTTGCGGCCAACCCTGAAGTAGCTTTTCAGATTACCTGGTTAGGTTACATAGAAAGGACCTTCTACTTGAACATACATGTGCTAGAGAAGCCTGTATTAATTTTGGTTTTTTAATAGTATCACTGTCAAAATAAGATTTAGTTTATTAAACATAAAATAAGCAGAAGTTCAATTAAAACTACTACTGAGAGTAAGGTTTAAAAATGAAGGAAAAGAATATACTGGGTTTGCTTTGCCAGCACCACCAGCCCTAGTGTGAAATTTTCATATCCTTTAAAAGATGTATCTGGCACCCTGTAAAAGAAAAACACGCCAATATACACAAGAAAGAAGTACTCACACTGTTTGGATGCTGAATGGCAGCTTCATGCTGCAGCCTGACCCGCTGTGGCATCATCACATCATCCTGGAATAAAAAGCACACTGTTGCTGAGCACAGAAAGGGTCACAGTACAGTACGCAGACACACACTAGAATATGCTGTTAAATTAACATCATTTTACTGGCTTCTAGTCAAAAATACAAATGGAACAAATACTAAAGGCACTGTGAGCATTGCTTGGTTTCTTCCAAATGGATGGAAGTTGCACACTGAAAAAATAGTATCTAACTTCAAAACCTGTGAACGACTGCAGTCAAAAATAAGACACAGTTTTTAAAATGCATTTGTATTTTCATTTGCTATTCTGCTCCAATCTCAAAACATTAAGATTAAAATAAATTATTAACTACTCCCCATGATCTTCGTAAATGAAGCTTTTGGTGCCTTCTTTAGAAAAAACAAAAAGGGAGCATATGCATGCAAGTAAAAGGGCTTCATGCCACCAGAGCAGATAGAAATGATAAAATTCTCATCTCGAGAAGTTCTTCATTCAAAAGCTTGCTTTTTATGAGCAATATGGGATAGCCACTTTCTCAAATACCCCCACTCAAAGCCCACAAATTTACTTACCAAGTAAAAGTATTGGGAACATTTGTGTATATAGATGGATAAATAAGCTTACAGAGTAATCTGCTACAGGATAGCAGGTAATCAATCATGCTCCCTGAGAGTCCACAAATTTAGAGTAAAGTTAAAGCTGATTAAATGACCCTGCTGTTCTTCGTCACCCCATAGCAGAGACAATGAGAGATGAAAGGCTATATTATTATTGTACATTACTTTAATCATCAAAATCATTAGCAGACATTATAGCTGCTTAAAGGTCTTTTAAGTTCTTGAACTTCATTCAAGATCAAAGACTTCATTACAAATCCATACTTCAAAGTTGGCTGCTTTTCTCAGGTATTTCTTGAAGACATGACTACAAAGCCCACCACAAAATCTAGTTATACTATTTTTCACAAAGTCAATCACAAGTCAGCTCAGATTCAACAGCAATGAGATATAAAGCACAAGACTCCTGTTTTCTTGCTATTGGAGACATAAATGTCTCATTTCTCAATGATTCATGAGCTTGTACTATGTAATTACCATTGGCAAACACAAGTCCAATGCATCCTGCGCATCCCTGACAGCCAAGCATAATTCAAAGGAGCCCAGAATTCCTGCTCCACATGTGTTCTTTAAAAAGCTCTTCATGTTAAAATCAAGCTGGAGAACCCACCTAAAGCCAAATAATAAACATTGAATACTCTCACATTAAAACTTTCAGGTAAATCAACGGCAGCAGAAATCCATTAGTGCTTTAACAGTTAGTGCTTAAAGGGTTGAATGACCTTGAGGGTGACACTGTTCTTTTATCAAAAACAAAAGGAGAAAGAAAAAAGTTTGGGAAGCAGATCCAAATACCTTAATACCTTCCAAGGTTACAGATAAAGCGATGAAATAATCAAGCTGGCCCTTACCACATGTACATTTATTAAACATATAAGGGACCTACTGCTAAAAGCACTCTTCTGTATTTAGTACTTGGAGGATATTTTGTAACAAGTGCAAGAAATGTCACTGACTCTCGAAGCCAATGTGAAAAAGCCTCCTGACTTTTCAATAGGAGAATAGAGCCCTGAGTATTAAAGTTATTTTGAAAGAATGACAATATTGCTTACCATCTAATGCAATTTATCAATAAAGCCACGAACTCAAGAACTGAATAAAGCAAATGTTCCAGGAAACACTTATCACTTCAGAAACACACTCTCCACAGAAAAAAAAAAACACCTTGCTAGAAGAATAGAATATTAAATTTAGACAAGACTTTTTGGTAAATCAAAAAGCTATCTGAAAAATACAATGGAAGCCATTTAGTTGAACTGTTAATTAACTGCTGAAGAGCTATAATCATTTTTCTTTGTGTGCACAGTTAATGTTTTAAAATCTGATCATCTATAGGAGTCATGTTCTAGAGATGCTTGGTTTACTTTTAAGAATTCCATAGCATTCTTAACAGATGTCCTCTTGTTAAATTCTCCTCTAAAAATAAGAGGAAAAAAAAAAAGAAATCCATCAAAAAGCAAGGAATTCCAATGCTTGTAACAAGGTTACTATTATCTTCTACAGTACAGGACACACAGTCTTGTGCTAAAAGTTTCCAGTGTTCTCGACCCTGCAAAATGGAGATATCTTTAACAAAAAAGACACATTTGCAAAGATTAAAAATAATACACAGGATTTCAAAAGGTTATATTAGGGTATAAATCTTTCAGGCCAAATTCATTTACCATTTACCAAACAGGTTAATGTTATATTTTTATAGTGAGACAACTTGACAGCAAAGGTCAAGCTCCCCTAACAAATCAATAGGTCATTTTCATGCTATTGGCAAAACCAACAAGACTACAGATTAGGGACCTGGGCTATCACCAAGATCATCAATATTCTGTATTACCTAACTTCAAAAAGGGGCACTATCAACCCAAGAAATTTAAAATATATTTTTTCAAGACTTTTTCTTCTCTAATGCTGGAAAAGCTGCCACTTTGCACAAAGATGAAAATACAAACTCTTTTCCCAAACAACCTTAAACAAAGGCATTTTGTCTTTTTTTAAAAAAGATCTTTTTCAATGTTTTTAATACAGTTCTTCAGTTCTGTGTATATGGGCCCATAAGAAAAAAAAAAAGAGAGAGAGAGAAAAAATGGGACAAAACAGAAATCCTGTTTGAGTGACTCCATCCTATCAGTTTTTTAGACTCATTCTGGGCAACTATAAAAGAGAGTTAACTGCAGTGCTCAGTGTTAACGTTTTGAACATGTCTATAGTGATGATTATGCAGGTAACTGCTAAGTGAGCAGAAAACATATTAATATAGAAATATCCTTAACTAATATTATTGCATCGTGCATCAGTAAGTGTTTAAAAACTAATGAGTAAAGCATGAAGGCTGCACCCCGCAGGGAGCGCACTGTAAAGCCTTCGCTATTTCACAGGTCTGTGTTAGGAGTAAGACACCCAAACAGGCTGTATAGATAAATGAGACAACTGGAGATGCTAGAGACGGATAAAATGTATTTTATCCAATTACTTTGTTTGCAACGCACTTCATGGAAACACAAATTCGCTATCAAAACATATTTACAATAGGGAATTCAATAACTATGATGCTATATTTTTATTCCTACAATCAATAGAGCTTTTTTCCTTGGTTAAAACTACAAATGTGATCTCAAAAGTTTCCAGGAACACAAACAAAAAAACACACCTAGGAGAACTGGATCTATGTCTAGTTTTTTTTCTAGATCTGAAAGGAAACCTAAAACACTAAAAGGAAAGCGCACGTAGAGCGCACACAGTCTGTTTCTGAATACCAGGTAGGAGTCGAGAAGAGGGCAGCACTAAATAATATGGGGTTGGGCTGAAAACAGCACTCGTGAGTAATAAGATTCATTCTATTATTTTTTAAATCAACATTTACAAAAAAAACGTTGCAGGAGAAGTGAAGTAGTACCGAGAAAATCTTTTAACAACTAACTTTAACATAAATTTCTACAGGAATCCTGTTTTCCCTGTTAATGTGTAAGCCTCTAAAGTCGTCCCTTGGCAGATTTAAGGGAGACAGGATGAAGAGAGATTATCCAGCCGGCACTGAAAGACTGACAAGCCAAAAGATTTAAAATAAACATCAGATAAACGTATGCCTTCCTTTAGTAGGTATTTACTAAAGGATAGCTAAGTTAAAAATAATCTGTAAGAAAATCTATTTTCATGGGATCTCATTGACCAAACAGAGTAGAGAAGAAAAATCTCAGGTAATAGCTGGGTTTACTGGAGTTACATACATACAGATACACAATGCAATAAATAATAATAATAAAAAAAAAAGGCAACATAAACGAAGTTCTACTTCAGGCACTCAAAATACCCCGGAATCCCGCTGATCCCGCGGCCCCGGCCCGCGCCGCCCGCCGCGGTGTCCCCGGCGCCCGGGGCTGCTGCCGCTCACAGCCCCGTTGCTGATAAACGCGCGCGCCGTTTGTCCTGAGCTCTGTTTCGCTTAACTCACGAGCTCACGGGAAGAAAAGGAAAGTTAAATCCTAGCCTGCATCTCAGGATGTTATTCAAATCTCTTATTCTTTCAGTAGGGGTTCGTAAATCAGCCTGGGGAAATTCCAATGACGAGCATTCACCAGCCTGCCCAGGCATCACTGAGCTCTGCAGTGACAATATGAAGGTTTTCCCTTAAAAGTTTATGTTTTTTCTGCCTCAAGCAAGGTCTGCAGCTCAGTGTACCATCCCCGTTTCCTCTCTCCCCGCGTGGAGCCGCACGGTGCCCCGGCTCGGGGCCGAGGCGCTCTGTGCCGCCCGCGCAGTCTCACACGCGTCGGGACAAACCCTCGGTGCCGGTGCCGCGCGCCCTCCACGGCTGCACCTTCTTCCCAGGGCAGCTCGCAGGCATGGAGACACAACCTGTGGCTACGGCAAGAGGAATGTCCGACTCCCTGAGGCTCTACGTGGCGTCTCCAGTGTCTTTCAAGCTATCAGATGCTCACATTCATCTTCCTGCACCTGCCCAGAGCACAGGTAGAATTTTCACTATTGGTTAGTGCAGTTCCTTGACCCAGAGAAGCAAGAGGCCTAGAAATCCCCAAATCACCAAACTGGTCTGGCAGCAGCACTACCAAGGTCCATACACGGACCAGAGGCCACCCAGCAGCCAGCTTGCTAAGGCAGCCCACGCCACCTAACACACCAGAGCTGGTCACTGACGAGGCACCCTAGTAATTCAAAAAGTAACCCAGGAATATAGGCAAAAAAGCAGCCCTTTTTGGTTTCTACTTCTGAATCAATTTTAAATTAAATTGGTAAAGGAGACTGCAAGGAAAATACTTTGAGAATCTCACTTCATGTTTGCCTTTATCTTCTCCTGAGCATTGCAAGATGAAGGCCATGTGTGAAACTGCTGATCTTGTCCCAGGTGAGCAGCACATTTCATCAACATAAAATTAATGACAATCTTCCTAAGCAATCTTTTATATCAGCGCTGCTTTCAACTGGCTGGGATAATTTTATTATTATTATTTTATTTTCAAGCCAATTCCTACCTTGGTGCATGTGTTTATCAAAAGTAGGTACATGCCATTTCATACCTAACACTTTTGAGGTCACTGGAGACCATCTCAGAAAAAAAACATTAAACAAGTGTGTGAGTGTCTATAGACTATGGAAGCCAGCAATTTGCACAGCGTTAAACAGCAAAGTCAGCAAACAGAGCAGACTAAAACCCTCGCTGTCAACCCCAAATACCCACCTCAGTGATAGAAGCAATGAAGGGGAGTGCAGCTGCGTGCTAGCTTGATGCTAGATGCAGATGTTCATTTGAAAGGAAGGAAAAAAATATTTCAAAAGTTGATCCATAACACTAATTTATTAGAAGAAATTGAGTCATTTACAGTGGCAAGTAACAAGAAATTCATCAGCAAGTTATGGAAACTGTAAAAACAAGCAGCTATGTTTGTAATTGAAAACAACTTTGAAGGCTGGAGATCCCAAACCACCTATTAAGTGTGGCTAGCTAAGGTCTAAGAAATTCTTTCAAAGACCTTTAAAGACCACCCCCTCACTGAAGTGGTTTTGATCTTGAAACTCAAGAAAAAAATAATGTAATTTCACAGTAACTGAGAATTTACATTCTCCAACTTAAGTCACGCAAGCAAATCTCATAAACAGAAAGGTCCAGGCCAGAAGCTGCCAATTTGAACATGGAATTGCTGATTCCTGGGATCTGCCCTCACATTTGGAGAAGAAAACTTAACTGTTTCCCTATGCCATTTTCAACTATTAGCAAGCAGAGACACTGTGACAGAGTTCATTGCCACAACTCTGAACTAGGAATATTGAAAGCAGTGTAACACGCTGCCAGCTGAGCCTTTCACAGGGCTCAGAGCAGCCTCGAGCACCCTGTGCAAGCACACGTGATGGGGCGAGAGGGACTCAAGGCAGAGAACGGATAAACTGTGATTATAATAAAACACGACTGGTAAATAAAGTCACATCCGCAGACAATTTGAAGTAAAGGTAACAGTGAAGCTTATTTGCATAGATTAGTGAGATCTATTGTCATTATGACAAAGATTTTCTGAGAGTACAAATGTTAAATATGAACAATTCGTTAAGGATCTTTGGATTTTCTGCTTGTTTTGCTGGTGGGAAAAATGACTCAGTAGCTTCGGGGAGGAGTCTGTTAACAGCTACAACAAAAAAGACCCACAGCAGCTATTAGTCAAACAGCTGCCACTTCACACACAAGAATAGGCTGATCGAATTGTGACAGTTCTGAGCTCTGCAATCAGTTTTCTTTCCACATTTATTCCCAATTTGTTGTCCTCACAAATCTATCTGTGTTGAGAGACGTAAAGCAAGCAGCTTGACTCCAGCTGGAGCACCAAGCAAAACGGTTCCCTCTGGAGCCAACGCTTGCAGAGATGTGCAGTGAAATGAAAGCAGAGGGAGCCGCAGGGCGCTCCGCACCGGCCCGACCCGCACGCGAGCGGCCGAGCCGGCCCCGCGGCTCCGCACGCTCACCCGGAGCCGACCTGCGGGAAGGCTGCGCTCCAAGGCCGCCTCCCGGGCAGCTCTGCAGCACATTCCACAGGGCTGAGATCAACATTCCTTCCCAGAGAGCCTGCTGCTGCACTGGTGACGGGACGAGGAAGGTAGGTGGCATGGAGAAGCAGAGCTGTTACGCAGCTGGCAACATCTGTATCTGGGCTGCTATCACACACCAGTTGTAACTGCTGCTAAAATACTGAGCAATTTTCAGATTTGCAGAAGTTTCCACATTTATTTTATTTCTTCCAATCTGTTTTCAGCTAACAAGAGTAGCTACTAGGTAAGACGGTAAAAAAATAATTTACTAATAGTAATATTTTTCTGAGCCATCTAATAGCTCAGAATGACTTCTATTTGGAAGCATTTAGCTCAGCGGTAGGAATAGGAATGTGCAGAACAAGGACTCTTGGTAGCCTCTTCCAAACTTATCCATACTCTAATTCATAAAATTCTCATCCAAACCACTTTGACAAGGACTTAATTATATCAAGAAATATAAACTCATGTTAACGAGTAAGCTGGAAGAAGTCCAAAATCCTCACCAAATCCCCTCAGGATGGTAGATGGTTGCCCTGACATTTGTTCCTTAGTGAGCAAAAAGAAAAAAAATAAATGGCAGCATGAAGATACACACAGTATAAGCATGTTAAACAATAAATCAAGAAATTTGAAAAGATGCCTATAAAGTGTAATTAATCTCATTTAATTGTCTAGTTTATTGCTAATGATTTACAAAGGGCTAGATCTGTATGAATACAAAATTCACCTCGGTACATCACTGTACACAGCTTTGAGAGCGATGAAGCTCCACGGGGTGAGAGAACATCTCCAGCTAACTTCAGTCAACAAATCTATGTACTCCAGGCTGCATCCTGCCCCAAATACCTCATGGAGGCGGCTATCTGTCCAAGTCTAATGTCTGGGCTTTGCAAATCATAAGTTTTCACAAGACTAGATTGAGTTTTTCTCATCTTGCAAAGGTAGACGGCATCACTACCTCATAAGACAGGCTCAAACTCATGGAACTGCTCATAGGAATTAAACTGGCACCTGGATTTTGTCTACCTACCTGTAGTAATGCAAGAAGAATCCTGAGCTCATTCATATCAACAAAACTGCCACCAATTTCAGTTAACTTACGGCCTAATTTACAGTGCCTACAGTTTTAAAATAAATCGGTTTAATGTGGTGATAAAAATCAGAACAGTAAATTTTGTGCTCACACTTCCTCAAAAAAAAAAAAGTTCATGAAACAGACACTCAAACTCAGTGCATTGTAGCTGAACATGAAATAAGCATTTCTTTCCTGTGCAAGAAAGCAACCTGTCCAAAACTCCCATTAATTTGTATATGTGATTGTGAGCTTCATGCATTCAATGAATGCTCAAAGTTTTCTTTTTGGAATATCTGCATTCATAGTTACATATATGTACATGGCATGTCAAAGTTGCATTCTCCATAAGCTTACACATAAAGATCTGTGTCATACACACATGTTTAAAAGCTGTTAATGGGAAAGTAAACATGTAAAAAAAATTATGTAAACACATTTAAAAAGGCAAACTATATCACTGACTATAGTAATACCTTATAATAGCAAAATCAAAGTCCAGGAAAATTGTCTGTAAAATTTAATTTCTTAAATAGAAAGAAAAAAAAAGAAATTTCTACTTCATCGCCTTGATGAAAATAAATATATCAACGCTTAACTAACCATGTTTTGCAACAATCACATTGATTAATTCATAAAGATTTAACATACAACCAGAAAACACCCGCTATCCACCTGGTACGAGAGGAGTTTAGGGATGGAAAAATTAGCCAGCTTAAAACCGGTGGGATTTACAGTCCTGCCCTCATGAAAAATGCCATGACACTTCCTAATGAGCACGACCAGTGGTAACGTTAGCTGTACTCTTTACCTGAAAACTTCCAGCAGCCAGAGGCTTCCTGACACTAAACTATAATGCAGTTCCAGCTCAGAGGAAAAAACAAAGCTTCAGGTGAAGCTGCACGAGCTCAGGGAGCCTGAAGGGCCCGGCTCTGCCTGCGGCTCCTGGTCACCGCTCTGTACAGCAGCAGGGCACAGCTGGGAAGGACAGCACAAACGCAAGAGGCGACGTGAGACCTCTCCTATTTAGCATCAAAGGCAGTAGATTTCTCTTAACTTCTCATGCAACTTCAACAGTATAATTTTCTGAAGCCTGTGTGATTGCAAAAATCCTAAAAGTATGTGAAAATCAACTTTGTCCAACCCTGCTCACCACAGCCTGGGGAATCCAAATGGATCCAAGAATCGAGTAGATTTTCTACAGTTTGAACAACTATAGAGCTATAAATAGGATCCAGCACGTGCTTAACATCCAAACAGGTTTAAACTACTTGGAGCTAAGGCAAACCAATCATTGCATTAAAAACAACAGGAGAAATTTATTGACAAAACTGAGTTAAACAAAACACAGTAACTTACAGAATCCAGAAAACAGAGATAGGTTCCTGAGCTCTGCATTACTGCTTGATTCTTAGCAAATCCAACTGTTAAGAAAATAAAAGATCAAATTATATGGAGCTCAGTACAGATCCCCACAGAAGAGCAGCCGTGCTACAAAAGCTATTCCTATTACGTTTTACCTAGAGCACATGGAGATAACAATTAAACTACAATAAATGCACTTCATATGCATAATTTATACTAAACATATTAACTTTGTTAGTTTGAAATATACACATGCATAAATATCTAAGTATACACACACACAGTACATATATTGTGTCCTCAGTCCTCCCTATTTGTTCCACAAGCACTGATCCACAAGGTAAATTATCAGAGCAAGGAAATAACTTTTACTATCGCTTTTATTTGTGCAGGACTTTGCATAGGAGGAGATTAAAGCCTGGCTGGAGCCCTAGACTTTACTGGAACAAACTGTAAAGAAACAACTGAAGGACAGGAGAGCGTTAGACAACTTGTTCTGGGGGCCGAGTTCTCTGAAGGACATAAGAAAAGGTTCTGTTCCAATTTACTTGTTAAATACAAAGTATGCAAATACAAAAACTTCATGAGTCATTTAAAGTAATTTTGAAACAGTGTCTCATCAGGAAGCTACAGAAGAATCAACATTATGTAATTGCTCATGTAACACAGACAGGAGCCAAAGGAGAATAATATATGTACGAGGGGCACAAACCTGGCATATTTCTACCATACCAGCTGTAGCCTCTCCAGAAGACCATCCTGAAATACAAAGTCAGTCAAATGACAATGTTGGTATCTGTGGTTTTGGAGGCTGCAGCACCCAGCAATGGGACGAGCTTCGTCTACCACTGAACCACATCTGCAAGGGACAAGCCCGAACCCGCCACGCGGGATCATTCCTGCACGCAGACGTGGTCACCGAGGAAAGCCTCGTCTTTGCACCCTTCTCACAAGCAGCATCATAAAGCAAGACCACATTATCCAGGGTTATCCTGAAAAACCTCACGTGAATTCCACTTGGTGGTATTTGAGTCATTTAAGCCTTCTCTAAAGTATTAATAGACCCAAATCAGGGAATTTAGCAAAAGATTGCTGAGTGCAAACCACATGATGTGAAGATATGCAGCACTGCATTTTCTGTTTTCTAAAACGGGAAAAATGAAAAGGCAAAAGCAAAAACCCTCACAATGAAGTAAAATAGGATAATTTTACATGGTATTAACCCTAAAGTTCTTGAATTTGTACCTGAAAAAGCAGTATTCTGGAATTCTCTCTTTATGTCATGCAGGTTTAAGTTTGCTCAGGAAACAAATTTAACTGGACTCAAAGGTCACTTTGTTTAATGCTCCTGCTCCTTGGTCATTTTGCTTACCAAGTAAAATAAGAGGCTTATGACCACATTTCTTACCGACTGAAAGGAACATTATGTCAGCTATCAATAGAAGAGTAATAATAAAGGCTCTTCCTTCTATATTTTGAATTTTTTAATCCTCCCCTTGCAGATGTCTTTCAGTCACCTTAACTCTTTCTCTCCATCATGCATTTCTTTAACTTTGTTATGGTATCTTGCAATATATTTTCATATTAGGAGTGTATGAATATCTAAGCTCACTGTTACTAACTTATAAAGTTAGTCCCATTTTCCTTCCTCCTGGCAGCAGAAAGCAGCTGGCAAAGCCAGTGGCAAGCACAAAAGCAGGACTGAATCCTGGCACGGGCACTTTCAGAGGGAAGTGACTAATGCCAGGTAGCAGGCCAGGACATGCCAAACAAGCAGAGCCCTGATCCCGAAGAGCTCCCTACTAAAGCAAGAGCAAAAAGGATGCGAGAGAAGGAACTTTGCCCAACAGCAGTCAAATGAATCTCCAGGTCTATCAGTACCAACTGCAAAGCAGCTTGTATTTATATTTCATTGCTGTCATTATTATGCCCCGATATTGGAACAATCTTTAATATAAAATAACGTCGTCCAAGGAAATCAATAATGAAGAAAAAAAGGGAAAAGGACTCCAAGGCAACTACAAGATGATGATTAAATTATTGTACATACTTTCTGAAACATTTTGAATCTCATTTTCAAATAAAACATTTTAAAGAAAAGTGTGAAATATTAAATATTTATGGCAAAAAGTCTGAAAACACGTCTTTGCAAGATTAAAGCAGAAAACTTCACCAAGTTCTTCCTATACAGGCAGTGTTTTAGGGGAAAAAATACATATTGTAAAAATTATTAGAGAGAGACATAACTCCCTGGAGAAAGCAGATATTAAAGAACTGTTCCTACACAATGAATCCTGTTCGTTAGGAATAAAAAGTTTTCTTAAATATTACTGTACTGAAGAAAACCCAATGTCTGTGCCAGCTCTCTGGGTTTTGTAAGGCCTGCTTACTTGCTGAAAAGAGCCTGTTACCATGGTCACAGCCGTAAAAACTTAAGCTTCACTGAGATATTAACATTCCTCACTCTTGGAAAGAAAAAGGGTTTTTTTTTTTTTAGGCAAGTGACCCTTTCTTTTTTTTCAGGTCCCCCCCCCCCTTTCTTTTACACGTTAGAAAAGAATCAGAAATAAATCCTAATCTTGTGTAAATAGTTGAAGATGTGAAGCCCGACTACTACATTGTTTCTGCATTAAAGCATCTTCTTTTAAAGGAGACTCCTTACAGTTGTAACTAGCCCTTAACATAATAAAAGTAAATCACTGAAAGCAAACAAGTACTATGGATTTCAAGCAACCAGCTCCTAAAATGTAACAACCATGAAGAATAGACGGTCTCATTTTAATGGCGACCTGGGAGTGACTTCCACATGAACAAGCTTTTTATTTTTTAAAGCATGCATTTTATACTACTATTTAAAACAAGGCTCACCTCCCCCGCCCACTTTCTTAATGACGTTCTCAGGTTTCTGCTACACTAAACTGGACAAATACATGTTAAAATGATAATTAATCAACATAACTGTTTAATAGCACAAATTATTCACTGCAGTCCTCAATTCTTTAACTTTGTTTCACTTTCCTAGAGCACAAAAGTGAACTGACCTCAGAATATTATAAATTATTTTCAAAACTATTTGCTCTTCCAAATTAAAAATTGATTTACAGACATTATCAATACAATCCTATATTTGGAACAAGACTTAATACATAGAAAAGTGTTTTATAAAAGATGGAAAAAAGATGAGAAGAAAATATTAACAACAACAACAGAATACCAGTCAACTCTCTGAAGTACTATAAATGATAATGTCTTGGTATTAATCTTTTACTTTTGGTTAAGAAAGCAATGGTTTAGACAAACTTGAATTTGCAATCAGCTTCACAGCAATTCCTACCTGTCTATTCATTGTCACAAAACCCAGGAATTTTATTCATACATCTCACAAACAAAATATAAGCTCCCTGTTGTGCCTGCTTTGCCCTGTGGTTGCTCTCCTTCAGAACACAGATGTGACCTTCTGACTATGTTTAATACTATCTGACAACAGCTTCTTCAAAGAGCAATGTACTTTTACTTGCATTTGACATTTTAGGAAGCGAAAAGCCCGAAATACCAAACAAGCAAAATGATCCAAAGAAAAATCGCCCCTGAGATTTGTTCGTTATCTCCAATGGGAGAATCACAATTTGCAACTATGAGGAATCTGCAGACCTATCAGCGTTTACAGTTGGCACTAAAGCAGTATTTGGATTTAAAAGAGATACTGAAAATTTGGTTTGTTCTGTTCCATGTTAAGTTTCCATCCCTTGAACAAAATCAGATACTGGTTTTCCTTCTACACCTTAAAAAGGGAAAGCAAGGCTTAATTTTCAAAATATAGATTTTTTTTTTCAGATCCCACCATCTCTATCTTAATTCTACAGCAACGTATTTTGTTGTTCAGTCTGATTCTGTTATTTACTGGTCAATTACAAAATTCTATAACCAGTTCAGATTTGGCTTGGATCAAAGAGTTAACCCTGTTTAAAATGAGGGGAGTTTTGCAATAAAAACAATAAAAAGCCTAAAATTTTCAGTTTCTGCAACACAGCTGAAATATTCCTTTCCCACAGTCATTAATAAAAATTTTTTAAATCTGTGACCTTTAATTCAATCGTATTGTTTATGATGGTGGGCTTTATTCCCAGGAGCATAATTTGGGAAGGAGAGGAAATGTTGAGCTGATTGGAAATCAAGATTTAGAAAGAAAAAAAAATGTTTCAATATTATTTTTCCTCTGGGGTCACTCATTTTTTTCTACAATAGCAAGAGATATCCATTTGTTTTTTCTATGACTATGTAAAAAATCTTGGATTTCTTTTTTTTTCTTTAAATCCCACATCCTGAGGATAAATCAGATATTAGCAGCTCACAGCAAGATTGTAAGCATTAACAACATTGTATATATTATAATTAAACAAAATTCTTCTGCTGAATAGAGCCCAATTGTTAAGCCAAGTTCTTCTCCCCTGTATGTATAAACAAAGACAACAGAGCCAACACAACAGGGCCAAATTCTAAACTAGATTTTTAATGAGGAACTCTGAAAAACTACATGTGTTTCATTTCTTTTTCCACTGCAACATACATGGCTACAAGGATATTTTTCAAACTAAAATAAAAAGATACCTGCTATAACAACATAACATTCAAAAAGAAATCACTATTAAGCTACCTACCTCCTCCAGGCTGGGATGAATCATTACTTCCTATGATTACTGGTATGCCAGCACCTTCCAGCTTGACCTTCCATTTTTCAATGATTGCAGCTGAACTGTCCTGGTAAAATAATGACACAGAATCTGCTATTTTATCTTGTATGTTAAGCCAAACAGAGCCCTAAATAAAAGTTCTTAAGTGAGACAGTATTTACTTGGATAACCTTTTAAATATGGTCTGAAACATACCTGACTGGCATCATTAAAAACTGACAGCTCCAGAGTTTCTTTGAAATCTTGCTCCAACACTGACTGCAAGCATTCATCTAACCAGCACTCAGCATTGTGCACGGGCAGGATGATGGACTACAAGACACCAAACAAACAGGCGTGTTAGCAGGCACTGCTTCTGCTTACGTACGGTTTAAAAATATCCAGGAGAAAACATAAAGCCTTCTGAAACAAACTTGCACAGAAAAAAATCATCTTGGGGATAAAAATAGGCAAAAAAGAGGTGTTTTCATTACAATTATATGCTTGAATGTCTTCTTTATTGAACTGTGTGATTTCTGAGTTCTACAAGATGGAGTGGGCAGACCTTCATGCAGTCAAGTGCCTACTGAACCAAAAGTGCTAACAAAGCATCTACATCACCACTTACCTCCTAAAAACACTACTGCCTTATTTTTCTTGAGCTTCTATTTACCTCTGGCTGTGACTGAAATGTCTTTTGCCTCATTTTCTATTTAAGCTTACTAACAAATTGAAGAAGATTAAATACATTTTAAAGACATAACTGTTTAACAGCTTCCCAGAAAACAATCCAAACTCCTTATCTTACCACGTAACCCTAAGCACCTAGTTTAAATAAACAGAGGCTCAGTTCCTATTCTGACTACATCAGAACTGGAAAGCAGACACTAAAAAAGCACTGGAAGGGGTTGTTCAAGATTTATTACATATGTGGGCATGCAGTGCATACACCAGCGAGCAGACACAGTCTGTGCACACTACAGAGTGCCGGTTCTTGAGGGGCTACAGAATATGACCCGTGGTACAACACTTTACAAGGAAGATACTTAATAGCATTTCACTGGATAAATAAACTATACCAGTCTAATAGCAGAATGCACCTCCTCATTTTGGCAGGACGCTGTAACAGGCTAAAGTGGTACTTAAAAGTAGAAGGAAAACTTAAAAAAATTTAGAGAATAAGAAGTAAAAATATGACACCAAATATGAAAAAAAAATCACAATAGCAATATATACAAAATGATATTACAGAGCTTTGTCTCACATTAGTACTACGAGACTTCAAAAATAAGCAGAATTCTGAGTCTCAATAAATTTAATCTACTCAGGATTTTAATGTCCCTTACGTATAGATAGCCAATAAAATAAGACTTCAGATGTTGCTGCAGACCAACACAACACAGTTACACAGAAAAGGGCTCTTCAGTTCTTCCAATAGCGATATTAACATACTGCAATTTTGTAGACCCAGAAAAAACAAAGTTTTCTTTTTAAATTAACTAACCTCAGAAAAAAAAAAAAAACAAAGAACAAAAAAAACCACTTGATTTTGCCACTACTAACTAGCTTGATCCAGCTTGAATACTGAATAACTAGAACTCTTTTCTTTTCCCACAGTGAGACCAAAAGTGGGGAAAAAAATGTCAGCATTAGGTTAGGACTTTTCTCTTTGTTTTGGACCCAAAATGGCAAAGGCAAGACTTCAACGGCAGCACGGAGGAAACAAAGCACTGCTGCTAAGGTGCTCTGAACTCTACATAATAACCTATAAGATAATACAGTATATTTTTTTTTCTTGAGGCCAGAGAGAAGTTGAAAACAACACAGAGAAAAACTTTCATTTTTCCCTATTCATTTCTACATCTGTATCCTGGTTTAAAAGACGAAGCTGGCACTTATCCTGAAGTGGGTATTTTGTGCCGGGCTGTGACTTGGCCTGAGAACGATCAGAATACTTCAATCACCTTGGTGCATTTACAAGACATGAACTCTAGGGCACAAATTTCCTAAAAAAAAAAAAAAAAAGAGAGAAGTTCGGCTAACAGATCCTGTCCATTACTTCGGGGCTAAAAGAGGATTAACCACAGCTATGTCATTCCTGACAAATCCCAGTCTCCCGTGACAGAAGTCCCAACCTTGCCAAGGAAATCTCTAAAAG
>NW_010587553.1:172521-187454 GCF_000705375.1 Tinamus guttatus | reverse complement strand
CGGGCCCGGCCGGGCCGTTGGGTCTCCGCGGGGCTCCGGGGCTCTGCCCGCCCCGAGGCCCCCGCGGCCTCCCCGCCGCTGCCCGCCCAAGGGACACAGGGGCCCTCGTGCCGGGGACGAGCGGCCGCTTTGGGTCGCTGACTCGGTGCCTTAGCCGTGGCGGGGCGAGCGCTCCTCCCCAGCAGCCCGCGCTGCTCAGGGCGTTCGCAGGGCCGGGCCTGGCGTAGCGACCGCTTCTCGATTCACAAAATTTCACACAATGCCATTTTTGTTTAGCAAAATCCCGAGATTATCCCTTGTTTATCTGCAGGGCCTTCCGAACAGCTACACAATCCAGGCATAAAATAGAGTTTTATTAAAACGTTTGCTGGCAACAGAGCCGTGGCTCTGGGAGGGGAGCGAGGAGCGATTCCCGCTAGGAAGCTCCTCCGAATCGTCCGCACGGCTCCTCCGTGCCTGCTCTTGCTTAATCCCTCCATGAACAGCACAGGTAAACGTGGTCATCTCGTCTCCTCTGGCAAGGAGGACCACTGGCAGGTTCATCTGGGAAAGCAGAGAGGAGCTTTGCTTCATTCACATTCCAAACAGAAGTTCTGCTCAGACCAAGGCCTCCTTGTGCCAAAACCGCCCTTCCTTCCCCCAGGAAAATGGAGCACAAGTCAAAACCACCAGCAATGCTTCCTAAGTTGTTCCATAGTGGGCCACAGAGGATAATGAAATACAAACATTTAATTAAAATGTGATTTTCATTTGGGGGAATTTTGGACAGACTTTTAAAGGTCCACAAACACGCAAAAAAGAGTATTTAGTGGGATTTTCGGTGCAACTGATGCATCTGAGTTCCACTTTGAAAGCTTATAAATACTGCCTTTTGAAGACCTAGTAGGCATCTCTGCGTTCTTGGGCAACTAAATGGTATTTTAAATATAGTCCTTTGTTTCAGTGCTTATGCGTCTTTCATGTGGATCAGAAAAGAAAAAGGTCTCATAATTCCATAATGACAAACTCATTTAGAAGCAAGCAAAAATGGTTTGATCTTGGGTGGACTTCTAATTGCTTTGCTTTAAGGAATTTTCGCAGTGGTAGGAAACAGAGCATACAAAGCAGCTGTTAGAGCTAAAAGCACCACAGAGTCCCAGACATGTCTCATCACACTGTTTTTCAGCTATTATTCCTGATAAAACTATCTTTGGAACTTCTTCACTGTGCACTTAAAGCTTGCAAATGTTGGATGCTTTAGCTGCCAAATAGAAAGTTTCCTGATCCTAGTGGAAAATCATACTATCTAGAAAGTTATTTTGTGTTCTCAATACTCAACTCTGACATTTTGGAAATGACACAAGCTGATTAACGTGCAGATGCCTTGGACCTCCTGAGCTGCAGGGGCAGACCTCCCTTGGTTTCTCTGGAGGTTTAGAAAGGTAAAAATGGACTGCTCGTTTAGGGCAGAAATTAGCATCATTTAGGCCAAGTAGTCTTGGAGTTAATCAGCTTTCTGAAAGGAAACTGGAGGGGCTAAAAGAGTGTCCTTGCAAACAAATATATCTTTTGATGTTGTGAATGGATGTGAGACACTTAAATTTGTTGGAAAGACAGAGTAAGCAAGTACCAAGTTCCCTTTTAACATTTCTTTAACATTTCTTTTAAGATCTATCTCCAAATTTATAAGCATCAGTGCTGATATTTCCAGACATAGCAGAGCGGCAAGAAGAGAAATGCAACATTCCGTGGTGCTGGAGGGCAAAGTGAGATTTTAAAAGCTCACCTCGTTGTCCTGGGGCAGGATCAGCGTTACTTCGACATTCCTGACAGATGCTTCCATGCTTACTAGATTGTTTTTAAAGGCCTCCCACTAATAATGGAGGCTTTATAACATCCACAGACACCTTATTCCCCTGCCTCACTACTTATACCCCTAGGGAAAAAAAAATCCCAATTTCTTAACCGAGAAGTTCCTTGCTGTGATTTCAGCCCCCCCAGCTTTGGTGAGCTAAGACCTTTCGCTGGTAGCGAGAAGGCCCAGACACCCCTTCCCTCCCCATTTAACAGCTATTGAGCCTATTGACTAGTTTTTTCCCCTTTTGTAGAAAGTTTCTTGCTACATCTCTCCTTTCATAGACCGAGGTTCATCAGCTCCTACAGTGCAGTTCCACAGTTAAAGCCCTTTGCCACTAGTAAGGGTTTAAATAACCTTCCTTAGCCAGAGATTTGTCCTCCTTTCCCCCTCTCTCATTCAGCTCAGCTCTCTGACCACAGTTTGGGCCAGACCTGTGAAGGGCTCTGCTGGCCTTTATAAAACCAGTAAACCTGTAGTGTCCTACCCAGCCTTTTGAAGGCCTAAGAGGAATCAGCATTTAATGACCAGCCACAGCAGATGAGCATGACCACGGGGACATTAACTTGCAGAAGAGATATTCACTGATCTCTTAAACCAACTGTGCCACCAAAGGATACAGCCCAACATCATCAAGCCTCTACCTCCCCCACAAGAAGGTCAGCCAACCTCTTGCTTAAGGGGGTCTCTGCTAACCCTCTCCTGAGGGTTTTTATCCCCTGCAGCTGTGTGGCTTCTCAGCTGCTTTCTTGCTAATGCCTCTTTTAACCCCTTCTTTGCCCAGCAGGGCCCGCAATCCCCATCCCAAATTTACTGCTCCAGGCACAAAGCACACGAGCTGCTCCCTTCCCTTCCCTTCCATCGCTTCTGAGTCTGAACGTCGCCGCGTTGCCCTGCGCTCTGGTGCAGGCTGAGAGCCTCTGATTCATTCAGCCTTTCCTCCTCGGTCGTGTTTGCGACGTCTGTTTATCCTCACCTCTGTCTTCTGGACTCTCTCAGCTTCCCTCCCGTCTCCCGTGGAGCAGGACACCCTGCGCGGGCCCTGGCGTCCGGCCGCGGCGCTGAGCACGGTGGCGGGGCTGCCTCACGTGTCTTCAAGCCGCCCCCCTGTTTGCACAGCTTAGCGCAGTGTTTGCCTTTTTCACAATGGCTTGACACTGTTGACTCCTAATCAGCTTGTGATCTATTATATCCCCTAGATCTTTTTCTGCATGAGGGAAACAGTATTTTAGCAGTTTTATTCCAGTCAGCCGCATGAGAAGAAAATGACTGAAGTAGCGTGAGTGAGATTATCTGCTTTGTGCTTCAATACCAGAATTGTTTACTGGTTTCCAATTAGTTACATGTGGACACCGTATTAAGAGAGTTGCACAAGTGTTGCTAATGCCTTGTTTTGGCCTTCAGAGCCTTTATTACTAGTGGGGACAAGGAGGGGAGAGCTATTTGGGTTAATTTCCCTGTGTACTCAAGACTTCAAATACTAGGCTGGAAGTGCGAGGCTAATTGCTCTGAAGAAAATGCCTTATAATTTAAGCATATTGCATTTGAATGACCTCCCTGAAAATACTGCCACTCTTGGAGGAGACCTGTTATTTGGCATGTTTATCTCTTTGAAGCATTAGCTGTCGTTATAAAGGATATTGCTGTTCATGTTTCTGTTTTTCAAATGAGTCAAGCTGAAGACGGCTGTGGTTGTTTGTATGAGTTGGCAAATGTCACAAATCCTCAGTTAGCAGGAGCAGCGGCCCAGGCCGCGCTGGGGGGAACTAGAAAGTCCCCATTCATTTCGGAACCGGTCCCCACCTCTGTGCGCCTCCCCGTGACCCGCCGCATCACCCCGTCCTTGCGCCCTTCCATTTCTTGCCCTCTCATCGATCTGCTGGGCCACGCTGAACCTTTGTGCTGGTTTCCCCTGTTCTGCTTGAGCTTTCCCCTAACTTCTGTAGCCCGCATGGCTGAGGATCCTTTTCTGCTTCGTGTGGTTTTTATGGCATTAAGAGAGGAGTCACTTTAACTGCTCTCAGGCGGGAGATAAGGCCCAGGGGCAGGGCAGGGGCTTAGATCTCTGACAGAATTGAACAAGACCAGCACAGGTTTTTAATTTGGCCACAGCTTCAATAATTGATCACTGTTATGCAAGTTTACCCTTTTGTAGTATTTTGGCAACCTCTTCTGAAAGGAATGTTTCAGTACAGTGCTTTTCTTGGGTTTGGGGATTTTTTTCCTTTTTTTTTTTTTTTAAGTGCAATAAAGGAAACCTCTTTATTTTTAGCTGGTGAAATCTGCCATTCTAGAGAAGTTAGTGATAGGCAGCTGATGATGGTAAAACCATTTGGGTTAATACAGTTTGGTTTTGTTATTAAGTAACCAATCTGAAACCCAGTAAACTAATAATGGTATTTTCCGTACTTACCCCAAAAGCTTTATAAGTGAGTTATTTGGAGAAAGAAAATGTCATTTACCAAAGACAGCAAGATTCAGATAGTGGAAATAGATAAAAGTTACCCTTGAAACCCTGTTTGCCTAATCTTGACGAGTTCCTGTGCACCGCAAGTGATAACCCTTGAGAATCAAAGCTTCTACTTGAAGAAGAGTAAACCTCTGGCAAGCTCAGTTAGGTTCTCTGGTTTTCAAACCCATACCTGTGTTTAATCTTACTGACTGATGCATGAAGTGATCCTAAAATAAAATTGTGCTGAGGAACTGAAGGAAGTAGATGGGATCGAGTATCTCCCGAAGATTCATTGGTAAATTTGTACTGTCTACAGTCAGAATTTTGCTAAGTTTCAGTACCTTTGGGAAGTTAAATGTCTTTGTATACATGTACAGGAAGCATCTGACATTTTAAAATGGGAAAGTGCTTAAAGAAATAAATCAAATCTGTACAAAGGAATGTATACACAACAGGACTGGGACGTGTATAATATACAGATATCCACAAGACAGAGTGTTGGGTGCACGTCTTTATACGATGTACGGTCAGGAAGGGACGTGAATAACCTTTTGAATGACGGATTAGCCAAAGGCCTCTGAAGAAAAGACTGCAAAAATTGTCTGGCCTAGAAAACACAGCAACATTTGCTTAATACATCTTCACTGACTGCGTGTGTGTGTGTCGGGGGGGAGAGGAGGATTTAATAGGGTCTTTAAATCTTTCTGCTACCCTATGAAGCCATATCATTTTTATCATTCTTAAAGTACCAATCTGCTTTGAAAAGTGAGATTTATTGTGACTGATTCCATGTCCATTTTGTTCAATTTTCAAGCAAAGAGTAAATGTTAATGGCATCCCGGGCTGTGAAAGTCAAAGCTTTTTCAGGTTCATGCAACTTCTGTAAAACAGATTTTACAGCTTCACTTAAGTTAATAGTTGTGCTGATAATGCAAAGCCTGGTATCATGAGCAGCTTACTCCCTCACAGCTGTATTGGCTCAGTCTCGTAAAAGGGTTTTAAAGATGTTTTTCTTGTCAGAAAAGTGACCAGATGTGAGCAGAACAGACAGGAAACTGTTCCCTTTTGGTGAAAAGCTGTTTTTCCATTTTTATATACTTTCTTTGCTGAATACGAGTGGCCGGCGAGCAGTGCAGATGACGTGTGCGGTGGCGGGTTCCTGCCGCAGCCGGGGCTGCGCGTGGCTCCCGGTGGCGGCAGGGACGGTCCCCAGGCACGGCGGCTGTCGGGGACGCAGCTGGGGTCATCGCACAGCCCCGCGCCTGCCCCCGGCTCCCGAGGAGCTGGGAGGAAGCCCTGGCCCAAGGCAGCACCACGGGCTGCGGGACCCGCCAGCCTTGAGGTGTGAAGAAAGGGAAAGATACTATCAGTTCACAGTAATTCTGTGTGAGTAACTTTCATTGCAAGCTTTTTATCTATTTTTTTGGTAGCATTATGGTGGCTTATATGGCATACCGCTAGAGAATGGAAGTTGCCCATCAAAAGGGTTTTAGGAGTAGGTCTGCAGAGACTACGTCATTGTGCTAGCAGGATATGAGAGATGACAGTAAATTATTTCATTGTGTGGAGGCTCCCTGGTAACATCATCCTGATGCCATTAGAGCCTGCAATAAACCACCATACACAAAAGACTGTTTCTCCCTCCCTGGGACAACCCCTTGCTCACCCACTTCTGCTGAATACTCTTATTCTTTCCATAATCAATCCCGTTACTCAACTTCATCTAAACTTTCCCTCCCAAATAAGGTACTTCTTTTTTCTTTTCTTTCATTTTTTTTTCTACAGCAAGAGAGATTCAATTTTACCATCAGGGAAGCCAAGATCCTCATTTTGATTTCCAGTGAAATAAACTAAAAATAACATTATGCTTAAGTTGCTTCTTGTGGTGTGTCCGGCTCTCTGCCTGTCGAGATGGAGCTCGGTGGTGCAGAGGTGCTCAGCTGCCTCGATCCATGGCCTTCACTATGGATCTGGTCCAGAAAGCTGGGAGATTTTGATTAACAGAGACTTGTTAATGTGAACAGAAACATCCTGGAGATGTTTAAATATTGGGGTATCCGCACAGGCATATGAGAGGTTTCGTTGTAAAGCCTCCACCTGTGCAAAGTTGTATTTGCTAGCGTCTCCTGCGGGGTTCTCAGCCAACGAGCCTGTGCCAGTTGTGGTTATTATGCGTGGAAACTTGAACTTTGACATTTCGGGCTGTTGCTGAACCCTGGTATGTGCATTCCTCTATCTTCCCACCATCCCTGCAGTTGCTCTACATTATTGTCAGTGCTTATTAGTTAGGAAACTGCATTCCGTTTTGTTTGGGCCAATTAACTGGATGGAGGGAGAGTTCTAGGATCCCTGCTAACTATGTATTACCAGCCATCATCTAATGATTCATTAAGTAAATGTGAGCTCTGGTGCACTATTCAAAGAAGCAAGTTCCTGTTTATCAGCCGACTAACTTGCAAAAACTCTTCTAAGTTCTGGGTATTCTACTCTTAACAGCAATTAAAGGAAAAAAGAGCATTGTGCAGCCAGTGAAATGAGAGCTGCTGTATGAATTATTGTCATAATTGCTTTGTGTGTATTTTTGTGTATTTAGGTTGCTGTCTTTCTAAATATGATGTAAGGCGAATACCAGCAGAGGAAACAGCCCTTGTGCTGCTTCAATATTGTGACTTGCAGCTTGTCTGAAAGCCTCACAAAGGCTTCATTGTGCGAGTGCCCAGCTGATCCAACAAGCAATGAATAAGTGAGTAATGGTCAACAGTGAAGGAGTGGATATCACAGAGGGCAATTCAAAAAGGTTGTAGTGCTGTGAAGTGAGGGAAGTGTGAAATGAAATAGAATAAAGATATAAAGATAATCGGCCACTTGGTTAGTTCTCTTTTTTTTTTTTTCTCCTCCCTCAGAATAGTCTATCATTTTAGGGTGAAATAATAATAAAAAAAGACAGTAAACTGGCAACAGAGAAGTATTCCAATACAGAGGAAAGCAATCACATGCTCACAGTCTAAAAGATGTGTGTGTGTGTGTGTGTATGTATATTTTTAAGCACCTGATCCAAGTGATCAGTGGTATCTCCAGAGTTTTGCTTAGAGGACTTGTTACCTAGCACAGGATTGATCACTGTACGTGGAAAGATGGAATAATTTTCAGATTATTCGGTCCCCATAAGGTCCAATTGGCATGAGACTCACAAGAGTGAGACATAATGTGAGAGTCCTTCCAGTGCTTTGCAGGAGCACAGATATCTAGGGAATATCTAAGGAATCTTCCCTACTGCTGATTTTACTTTCCTTCCAACTCTTATCCCAGACTTTTTGCCCTTTTTTAGATTTAGATGACAAAAGCATGTTTTCAAGAATATTAAAATTAATTCTAGCTCCGTGATATTTCTGAGTAAAGATATGTTCTAATTTGCTAGTTGTTCCTTTTCAGCCTCCCTTAAAGTTCAAGGCTCTGTCGTTGTCCCTGGGACATTTCAGATGAGGATGTCTTGCCCTCTGCCAGGCCTGGTATCCGACCTTCCAGCTTGCACGGTGTCTTGGCTTTGCCACTGCCCTCGCTATAGTAAATTGGCAGAGCACCAGTTTGTGTCAGTTGATTCTCAGAATTCCTCAGCACCTCAACTTGGCATCATCACACGGACAGTGACTTTCAGAGGGTCTTGCAGAGAACTGAGAGGACATTTTGGTAGAGGACATAGTTTGCCTTGTCCTTGCTCCCCTACTGAATCAGCAGGCTATTTCTGTGGCTGGATTTGTAGGCACCTACATGGGAATGCAATCTGACCTAATAAAGCTACTGTAGACAAAACAAGCTTCAAACTGAAGCAAAAGCCGTCAGAATCTCTTCCAAAAACTGTATTCCCTGTCATCTGGAAATTTTGCAAAATAAAGATAGTCTCTCCTCAGCCTCAAGACCCTTTGGAGGGATATTCGTGCTCTTTGGTAGTGTTAAAGTGATGAAAGGATACACGGCCTTTCATCCTTTTTTTCAAATACATCTGCCCTGCAAACACAGCTAGAAGCAGCACAAAGGACCCTACTTTATGGAGCAGAGCAGATCTCATTTCATGACCTAATCCACTGTTTTCTCTTAAGCAAAAATGCAATAATATCCAAATTTGTGGATTAGTTAGACAATCCCTGGTCATTCCCTTCTAGAGCTGCTCTTATCAGTTGGTGATGTTCATCCGAGAATGTCCCTGATCCATGTTCTGTGCTCACAGATTGGATGCGTACAGAAGGATATTTTAAATTTTCGTCTGTTAATGAATTTAAGAAGAAAATATTCATGTGCAACCAATAACAATTGGGCAACCTTTGCTGCTCTTTCTGTAGCGAAGCTTGCAGTGTATCCAGGGGAGTAAGTTTGTCATACAAAGCTGGAGAAAGTCTGTATATAAACATTTGAGTCACTTACTGGGCAAACATAGCTTGTTTGGTAAAGGGGTAATTACTCATTTTAGAAATTAGAATAATGCAATATCTGTTCTGTTTAACAGATTTTCCTTAATGCATGATACTTCCTCAGCTCTCTGCATCCGTAAGCTTTCCAGGTGCTCTGAAGAGTGAAATTCGCATTTTACCTGGGTAAAACTGATGTAGACGCAGAGTTCCTTCTTTTGCTTTGGTGGAGTTGGCTCCTCCAAGCCAGTCCCTGTGACATTTCAGATGAAGACCTTGTAGCCTGCACACGCAGCATACCTTCAAGCTTTCCTGTTGTTTTGTGTTTGCTGGGATCAGCCAGTTTCATACATGAATGGCATTTCTCAGCCTGATGCTGTTTGTGACCCAGCCAAGTGCTGCAGGATAACTACAATTTCCATTGCAAATGTCCTACCCCAAATCTCTCTTCATGCTTCTCTTCCTCACCTTCGCCCCCAGTATCTGCACTCCGTCTTGCACCTGCAGCCTCTTGGTTTACTGTTTTCTTCCAGCAGCACGTTGGGTTGGTTTAGCTGCCTCTCCTCCCATCACCTTCATCACCAAACCGCTTAGCGGGTACAGGGTATATTAGAGCAAAGTGTCCCTGGTTCAGCGTGAGGAGAGAAGAGGAAGAGACAAACCTACTCCATGGGCCTAATCTGGCTCACAGGAGCTGGTCAACCTTCCTCTAAAAAAGTCTCTGTCATCAGACCCGAGGCAGATCCAGGCTCTGAAAAGACTTAGCTGTTCAAAATAAAGTGTGAAAGTGGCAAATGATTAAGTTGACTTATTTATCTTGTTAGTTCATCAAGGCTGCAAAAAATATTCAGTTCCCAACTAGTAGCCTAGCAACGAATACGCAGCGCACAATTATTTTTTCACAATTTGTTGGAGAGTTGCATTAAAATGCATGTCAGTGTCTTTATTTCATGACAGACATGTAGGAAACAACGCTGCAAATGTTTGTTTATCCTGGCAAGGGCTGGATTTGTTTAGCGTAGCGCAGCATTAGTTTTGTCTAAGTTTTGAAGCAGAAGGGAAAATATACTCTTGTTTTCAGATTGCTGCTACAAAAACTCTTTCTAGCTTTGTTTTTGTTAGGAGAAGTGACTACAGCTGGATTTGGACCTCTGTCCTCTGCTATCAAATTCTTCCCCTGTGTGTCTGGGAGTTTTGAACACTGTGAGCACGGGCTGAGCCCACAGGTTGCAGAGTGCAGGCAGGCCGGAGGAACCCAAGAAAATGAAAACCCTAAGCCAGCCAAGAGGATATGCTTCAAGATAAATATCGGTTTCGCAGTGGCATAAATTACGTTTTCTCAAACAGGAAATTAATGTTCATTAGATGGTAGAAACAAACAACTGCTCCTTTTCAAAAGTCCTCAGATTAAATGCTGGGTTTCTGAGGACTTTTTGGCAGACATCTGAAATACCTTGGTTATTGTGAAATGAAAAGAAAACACTGATTCTTGCAGATGAAATGCATAGGACTGTCCCCCAAACAACAACATAGTGAGGCCTATTTAGAGGTTTTCTGTTTGATTTCAGCTGTACCCAGTCTCAGGCACGCAAGCGTGAGTTAATTCCTGCAGCCCAGAGGAGTCTCTGGACTTAGGCACTAAATCTTCTGCCCGGGTCCCCGGGTCCTGAGGCAGTGTTGCTGCCTGGGATGGCAAATGATCTATGTTTCTGAGGCATCTTTTGTGCTTTGTGTTACCTTTTTGATCCTCTCAATAGCCTGCTTGGGACCGGCCACCATTCTCTTCATTGCTTTTCAGTCTGACGTGCAAAGGGCAGAACGCAAATTCCTGTCTACATGGGCGTAACGGTTTAAGGGCTTTGGAAGAGGGAAATGGTGAGAGAGAAGCTCAGGAACCCTTTTTTTTTCTGTGATTTTGTGGCCCTTGGCCTGATGAAAACCAAACTACATAGTCTTGAAAGAGGGTCGTGGGATCCTAAAACTATGGTTCTGCTTTAACCTCAGAGCATAGGTTCCAATCCTCGCTTTATGTGAGGCTACTTAGCCAAGGATGTGCTGCAGTTGGTGTCTCTGATCTGCATCTCTCCTCGCTAGCTGAGGTGCTTAATTTAAGAGCACTGTAGCCCCAAGTATAGTCTCCCTCTGGCACTTGCAGAAGGGGAGTTGGGCATCCAGGTGGGCTGAGTGACCCGTCTTGTCCCTCTCAAAGGCTTGAATTACCTGTGCCCAGTCTGGCTCCTTATCAGAGACAGCAACAGGAGGAGAAAGAACAATTTATTTGACAGCATTTCTGAATGCAGAAGCTCTTAAAATAAAATACGCACACACATTGGCCAAACTACAAATTCGTCTTAGTTGTTGTTATGTGTCCGGGGTGAATGAGCTTTGCTGCAGGATGTGACACCCGTTTTCACGTTCCCCCGTACAGCCGAGAGCCGAGCGGTGTAACTTCAGGTACACCTGCAGGTTTGGCCACATCGCAAGCCTGGGCACCTCCGCTTCTTTATTTATTTTGGTGTGTTCTGTCTTGTAATTAACTTGTCCAAATAACTTTTTTTTTTTCTTGTTTGTTGGACAATTTGACTCTGAAAACATCTAAGTCTCACTCGTGAGCCTGCAGCCGAGTCTGTCGCTTTGGGTGCGAGGGAGCTGCCCGGGATCCCCGCAGGCATCCGGAGGCAGCAGCCAGGAGCGCCGGTCCAGCGCGGAGCCGCTCCGCTCGCTCTGCGGCTCTGTAAAGGGCCGTATCCACACGGACCCTTCTCCATCCAAAATCACGTTGTTCTGCTGCTTGGTTTTGGGCATGCTGTTGGCACTGTCTTTTTCAAGGCAAAACTTGCTTGCTTGCTTTTTCCTTTAAATGCCTGTTATTTTCTATTTTATTTTAAAAAGTTTTCATCTAAAAAGAAAAAAAAAAACAGGAAAAGCAAGATGTGAACAGCAGTGACTTAGGAGTAACAGGAGCTATGCTCAGAGATATTAGTACTAATAGAAGTGAGCAGCAGTAAGCAGAACGGTGCAATTACGGATGAGTGTACTTTCATTACGAATTCTAATTTCATATGATTAAAAAATGCAGTTCCTCTTCCCACAAAAATTTCCTGCTGTCCATTCAGCTACTGAACCTATTTTATTTATTTATTTATTTATTTATTTATTTTTGTTCTGCTTACTGCTGGACATCTCTGCTTTATTTCGTTTATTTAATATTGCTCTTTTGTGCTACCTTTCTTTCATCATCTCTCGAGCTTGCTTGCATCCCCCTGCCCTGTTTTGCCACGTTCTGCTCTGGCTTTGCCTTTCCAGCAAACCTTCTCCTTCCCCCTCCTTTAAAGTCTCAGATTTCCCTTCCCATCGGCCAGCGAGGGCTGCACTCCAGGCGCTGGGGGCTGCTCCGATACCGCTGGGCCTGAGCTGCCTCCTCCCAGCTGAGGAGCAGGAAAACAAACAGGCTGAGAGGGAGCTGGTTGGCATTGCCAAACCTGGGGCGCATGTTGAAAGCAACACACGGGCTGGGCAATGACCAGCCTCGCAAGGAGTGTCTCTGCTGGACATATTCCCTGGGGCACAGCGAGACCTTCAGGGGATTTGCTGTGTCTGAAGCAGTGCTGTGTGTTGCTCTGGGATGTGCCTAACCCCAAATCAAAAAATCAAAAGAGCCACTGCTCTGGCTTGGATCCCAACTTGGCAGGAGAGTTTTCTCCCTCATACTTAAGATCTAAATCCAGCTGTGGTTTGAGGGAAAATTTAAATCCCGACCTGAGCTTGAGCCCATCTCTAATCACTGCTTGATTTGGTTTTCTCCAGACCTGCACGCTTGATTATCGAAGCAAATAGCTCGTCTCTCCTCGAGAGGGTCCTGCAGCCTCCCATTCTCACAGTCTGCAAAATCCCCTCCGCCTCCTGCGCCTAAGCATGTAGCTGTGACACAGATAGTTGAGATGGACTGAGAAGCAAGTGCTCATGCAGGTCCTCGCCTACCCGAGCTGCAACTTGAGGAAGACAGTGGAGCTCTAGCAGGGTTCAAGTGTGGGAGTGGAGGAAACTCCTTCCAGAACCTGTATCTCCAGTCCTGCAGCACTAGGCCAGGGTAGCAACTCAGTGACTTCTGCTTTTGGGGCAGTGAGAGGCCTTCCTTGCGAGGGATTTATGTTTCCTTTTCATGTGATACAATATTTTCCTCACAGATTTCGGTGAATTTTCCCCCTTTCTGAATGGCAAAGGCAAAGGCGAAAAAAAAAAAAAAAATTACTGTTCCGAGTGTGCTCTCTTGAAAAGATGTTTGCTTTTCACAGCTCAAACAGAAAACAGCTCAGTGCATCCAAAAGCTGCCTCACCCTTTGAGCGTGTTCCCAGATCTCAGCCAAGAGCACTACTATGGAATAGCTGTGAGTAGCCGGAAGAGCATTGTGGGGATTGAGATGCAAATAAGGCGGCAGCAGCCCCCTGCGCCGGGAGCAGCTCCGGCTCCTCCTGCCCCTCGCGGAGCGGCTGCTGCTCCTCCTGCCCCTCCAGGCCCATCTGTCTCCTCCTGCTCCATCTCCTCCTGCCCTTCACGGGCTGCTCCATCTCCTCCTGCCCCTCACAGGCCAATCCATCTCCTCCTGCCCCTCCAGGCTGATCCGTCACCTCCTACCCTGTCTCCTCCTGCCCCTTGCAGAGCAGCTCCATCTCCTCCTGCCCTACCCCTTCCTGCCCCTCGTGGAGCGGCTCCGTCTCCTCCTGCCCCTCCAGGCCAGGCCGTCTCCTCCTGCCCCTCGCTGGGGAGGCTCAGCCTCGCGCCCTGGACACTGCTTGCTGTGAGACTCTCCTGCTTGGGGCTGATGGAGAACTAGGCCAGGGTCATGATGGCAAGGGCAGGAGGGGCTGTCAAAGCTGCTTCTCCTGTCTGGGGTGCCCAAACTGAGCGCGGCTGCCCTTTCTGAATTACAAGAAGGAAAGGTGGAGGAGGGGAGTGCTGCTAAACAGCACGCTCTGCTCCAGTGTCCTAGAAATTCCCCCTTTTCAAGCACTTCCCAGAGCCCCAAAGTGTAACATGGGTGGCTGCCTGGGTGTTTGTTTTATCAGAAGCGGTGAGTGAGAATATGATTGATTACATCAAATACAGCAATTTCGGAGGCGTACAGAGGGAGGGCTGCATGCACAGAACTGGCCGAGACGGTGGGCAATACGGCACGGGCGTCACAGGCTTTGCTCGAGAGCAGCGTGGAAGGAAGCGGCTCAGTCTGACAAAACCTCCTTCTGAAGAAATAATCGAGGCATTGAGCTTTAAAACCCTGTCGCCGCACACGAGCGGGAGAAGGCGGCATTCTGCATTGCCGTGTGTTGTCATCGCGTTGCTTGGCGTTGTCCCCGCATGCTAATTACATGTTTACAGGCGTTGCATCATTTGCCATAATTACTGTAATTAGATTAATGCTTCATAAGCAGCAGAACAGTACCTGTAATTTACCAAGCAGAACCTAAATGAAAAGCTAAACCCGCGGCTGGAAGGAGAGGCCGGGCACAGGGTTCAACGCGCTGGGCTGAAGCGGGTGGGAAGTGCCCGGAACCCAAAGCTCCGGCTTCTGCCACCAAATCTTGCGGGCTGGGCACCTGGCAAGGGCGACGCGCCGGCCCGTGGGCAGCGCAGAGGGGTTTGATGCTCATCCACGAACTCTCACCCAGAAAGAGCCGTGCGGCGCCCTTAGTGAATCCACGACGGCCACTTGAAAGCGCAGCAGCAGCCGCGCAGCTCGGCGAGCCGGGAGCGCTTTAACCCCTCTGCTATCTGTGGCCGTGCAACAGCGACCGGCGGCTGCTGCTAATGCGCAGCAGGGCGATGGGGAGCAGCCTGGGCACAGCTGGGTTGATGCACATCTAGGGTCTTCCCTGCTCTCCCTCGGCCCAGATACTGCACTCTTTGGGCTCACTCCCCTCCCGCAGTTTTCTCGAATCCCGGGAGCCATTTCTGTGCCCCTAGTGCCCTGCAGAAGGGTCTCTGCCACCGAGGGTTAACAGCCCCAAGCCAACCCTGGGCTAAACAGGGACCCCGGCCAAGAGCAGGAGTGAGCCAGGGTGCTCGTGAAGAGCCGCGGCGCTGCAGGGACACGAGTCCCGGGCACTGCACGGACACCAGTCCCGGGCGCTGCAGGGACGCGAGACCCGTGCACTGCACGGACGCGGGTCCCGAGCGCTTCCCGCTGCGGGGACACGGCAGAGGATTCCTGCGGGATTCCGCTGGGGAAGCCGTCTCGGGGGGCCG
>NW_010587553.1:145621-171901 GCF_000705375.1 Tinamus guttatus | reverse complement strand
TCCGCTCCCGGTTCAGCCTCATTGCGAAACCTGCGCAGGTCCCGAGCGTTTTATCTCCCAAATTATCTCTCCTTTAATTGCTCGCAGTACGCGCAGCGTGTGCGGATGGCTTCGGGACCTGCTCTGCTGCTCCGCGCTCGGAGGAGCCGCCGTGGATGGGGCTTCCAGCGGGCCCTGAAATCATCCAGCGTTTCTGCCTCGCGTTCTGGCCAGATCTGGGTTTCTTTAACGTAGAAGTTAGACTCACTTGGAGCAGCAGGACGCTTTGGAGTAGGGAAAATTCTTAGTGGAGAAACAGCTGGGCTAGCTTTCAGCGCAATAATTTCCTATGTGTGACAGCGCTTCAGCGCAGATGCTTGGTATTTGCCTATTTTTTTTTTTTCCCCCTGAACTTTTTTTGGTGGCTCTTGAACAATTCCCGCACAGTTGATCCCCACAGCTCCTCTTGGAGGTGAATATGTTCCCTATGGACCGTGAACAGAGCCTGTTAGCTCTGGAACAACCTCCTCGCTGTGCTGTGCCGCTTCACCAACCCTCCTGTGCCCATGAGAGCTGCAGCCTGGATGGGGACCTGCCGTAATGTCCCCAGCCTTGCCCCATGCTCCGGAGCGCGGTGATGATGGCAGCTTGGGACGATGCTGCTGCAGGCGCCGGGCGGACGCGCTGACGGTGCCGCACGCGGCTCCGACCGGGCGGCTTTTCAGCAGGGAGAGGAGGGAGCAAAGCTGCCCAGCTCTGGCCTTGCTGGTGGCAAACGGGGGCCACCACAAAGTCCTAAGGCCATTAAATCTTGTCTACTTCGTGTTAAAAAATGATTTTTTTTTTAAAAGACAAATCAGAAACAGTACTTCTATGAACCAACAAATAACATCTAATTAGTGCAGTTTAAATGGCTATTTGGGTCAGAAAAACTTCGTTTTACATAAAAATACTTTAAGTCATATGTTGTTTTTGTGTGTGGGTTATTTTTTTTTTAATCTTAACTGCTTGAAAAGTCTCTGAACTTAGATGCCAAGATTTAATACTTTCCCCCGCCACAGAAAAGTTCCAAGTTGCAGGTGCAGGCAGATTTGTGAGTCTAGCATCTCCTATAGAAAGCCTGAAGGTGCTTTCTCACCTTCATACACATATCTATGTAAAAGCGATGATCTTAAAAGTAAAATGTTCTGGTTATAAAGCTTTTTGTCCCCATTAGCTTGTGGAGAAATGCCCAGTTCCCATCCCGTGCTGGTATGAAGAGCCTCGTTAGGAGCCCTATGAGCATCGCTGGAAAAGCTGATGCAGTGCCCAGCTTGACACCTGCAGCGGAGCATGCGCTAGGCTAGAGCAGCACTTAGTAAATAGCTTGAGAGAGAACATCCAGAAAAGCATGTCCAGAAGAAAGCAGAAACTTCACTGTGGCACCTGTCTGGCTATTGCTCTTGCTGCAGTTTCAGCATTTTGCAGTGCAGTGGCCGCTCGATGCTTTGAGCACGAGGTCTTCTGCAAGAGGCTGTCTTGCCTTTTTGCTATTGGCTGTAGGCGCAAGAGCCCCTGGCTTCTCCTTGGGGTCTGCTCTGGGCTGACTGTGATCTTCCATGGATGGTGTTGTCCATCTGCTTGCTTGGCTGTAACCAGGAGAAAACGCTCCTTTCCTTCTCCATTTTCTCCTTGTCTCCTGAAAAGTTGCTGTGAGAGTAGCAGGGGACAGTTTTGCTCTGCTGTGGTTCTTGCCCTCTGCAGCACTAGTTTAGCCAGGACAGTGCTGTCGCTCTCTAGATAGTCATCCTTAAGTAGATCCCCCCTCCAGCTAGGAGATGAAGTTCACTGAGGACCTGGTGAGAGATGGGAGTTTCTAGGGCTTTTGAGAGCGTCTGGAATAAGAGCTGAAGTAGAGGAGAATGTTCCTCCCGACACCCCCTGCATCACCTTTTTCCTCTTTGCATGACTCCTGTTGCACCTTGCAGCACAGCAGCTTCCTTTGCGAGCAGAGCACCGGCACTGCCGAGGAGGCATTGCTGGTGAAACCCGAAAGGGAGGACAGCGAGAGCCCGCTGCCGTGGCTCGGGGTGTTCCCGGGATCGCTGTGAGGAAGCACGTTCGAGATGCAAGTCCCAATAAACAGAGATCTGAGGGGCAGAAAGATGGCTCATCCATCACTGTAACCATAAATTGTCCGCTCTTTTTGCCATATATTAAAAAGAAAACCCAAATCCTTGGGTGAGCTTGCAAAAACAAAAAGAACGGCTCCTTGTCCTCCCTTGCTCTGTGGCCGTGGTGTGTCGTATGACTGGCTAGGGAGAATTAAGCACAACGTTGAACCGCTTTTCACCACAGTGACAGGTGTCATTTTGACGGAGAGCGAAGTGACAGGTCCTGCTGCACGAAGGTGGTGGCTCTTGAGTAACGCCGGCGCGTTTGGAAATCTGCTTAGCATCTGAGTCACCTGTCATTAAAAGGCTTAATGTGCACAGGTACGGGTGCTCCATGCATCTGTCTGATGGCATCACCCTGCACCTGTGGGATTTAATGGGCTGCAGAAGGTAATTTTGGAGTCCGCCCTGTTTTTTGCTTGAGCAGCACGAGCTCTGAACAAAACAAGTATGAGCCGCTGTGGGAGCGGGGACTTCTGCCCCTGGTCTCTCCCTTCTGTCAAGTGCCGGGGCTGCCGGGTGCCAGCGGCCGGAGGAAGCCCCAGCTGCCTGGTGTCCTGTGGGGCGGCACGGGGGCCGCGCGCGGGCTGCCTTGGCCCCTGCACTCTGCAGTGCTGCTTATTCACGGCCGCCTTTGGGGACCAGATGTAGCTTTACAGTCAACTTGAACTATCCTGCTGCAAGTTGAGTTTCCTGGACGTGTCAAGCACTACTGAATTTGAGGGCAAAAGACTAGAGGTCAAAGACTTGTCCTACTTTTCTCCTCATCTGGGCTCTTGATGTGGCTTTCAAGATTATTCAAAAGCACATGTTTGCAGGCACAATTATTATTAAATATGACTTTTTTTTTTCTCCCTGAGCTTCCTCGTGTAACCTCTATCAAGTGGGTCACCCTGACACTCAGAATAATGAGTCACGTCAGCAGTAAATGCAAACCATATGTTGGTTTGGATATTTTTTTCCTCCTTCTACATGGCTTCTTGTTACTTTCTAAATGCTGACTTGGATTTAAAACCTGTTCAGCACCTGAATGTATCTTTGAGGTGGGGAATTGCATGTTTGGAGGTTTCTGCTGAGAAACTAGAGCTTGATGTCACTACTTGCACTGGACTAAAATATGTTCTTTATTTACCACAGATTTCCTGTGTAACCTTAGACAAGTCGCTTAATCCATTTTAGGTTTTTTTCTCCCTTGCCTTGGTTCCTCTGTGTGTAATGGGAATTCTGTGGCACTTGTCCGGAGTGTGCAGAGCAGACCCAGGAGCTGGGTAGATGGTCTCCAGTTGGGTGCTGCTCTACAGGCACAGGATGAGATGCTCATGGCTTGAAGCAAAGTGCACTGAGCCTGTACCATAAGGAGAAACAAACTCCCCTTGGTGGGGAAGTGATTTCCTTGTACTCCCCTAAGCGGTTTGTGATGAGACCAAGAGATTTTTGACTAATGGTCTAAGTCACCAAACCAATAAACCAGGCTTCCCACAATGCTTTCTTTTAACTTGAGCGCAGGGTCATATTAGTACTTTAAATTTGCTCTGGGTGGAAGAACCCACGCGGTTGGGGCCACTACTGGGGACATGTAGCAAGTGTTGTTCAGAGTTGTCCTTACTGTAGGCCGTGAGCAAGGTAGTTGTGGAATTCACCAGTCCTGGGCACAGCAGTTTGTTCCCATTAGGGTAGCGGTTGACCTTGACGTCTCTGTGTTGCTCTCCTGTCCCATCTCTGTGGTCACTGGTCCTTGAAATGGCTGTCGAGGTGTTAATGTTTTGCAAGGGTGCCAGCTTTTGTGAGTGAGGTCACGGGACTGAAGGTGACCCTGGGAGGTGGTGGCTTGTGTGGTCGCGGCAGTGCCATAGTAACTGGCCATGTGTCCGCTCTTCACTGTGTGCCTGCTCGTAACCCCTCGAAGATGGGGAGTGAAATCATTAGCTCAGTTATACCTCATATTGGGGTGAGATGAGAGAAGATGGGACATCCACCAAGGAGACGAGTAACATTCAATGAGCTCTGGCTGGAGAGGACAATGTCATCTTTCTTCTCTGGGGATCGGGGCTGCCAAGTTGGGCGTCCCTTTGCACTGGTCCACAGACTGAGCGTGGCTTCCCTCCCTGTTTAAGAGCCACTGGGAATATAGACTTGGAAGGGGAACAAAGCACTCGGGAAAAGGTGGAGTCAGGTCCGCGAAGCTGGAGAACGTGCTGCTGTCAGCCACCAGGACGGGAGGTCAGCCCTCCGCGTCTCGCTTAGTATGCGCCAGGTCCTCTGCCGCAGCTCAGCTGATGGACAGCTGCTGAGGCTGTAGTAATTTCATTGCTTTTGATCATGTGCTTATATCCTATTTACTTTTGAAGTCAATTACTAGTGGTTTAACTTTCTCTTTTGGGAGACAATTTAGAATTGTCCCACACTGTTAAGGTTACAGTCTTGCAAGAGAACAAGCACTGCTGAGCTCGCTGGACTCGCAATGCCATAGATTTTTCTGTGTTTGCTGATGTGGCCCTTTGAAGGTCTGAGGTTATGGCAACCTCTTAACTAGCTCTGTTGTTTCCCTGACTTCCCTCTCTTTCTTTCCCCAGTGGTTTAACTCACGAGTCGCACAAGAAGGACGTGGAGCAGGTCTACCTCCGCTGTTCAGAAGGGTCCATCGAGTGGATGTATCCCACGGGAGCACTCATCGTCAATCTGCGCCCCAACACTTCACCTGCCTCGTTCAAGCATTTGACTGTTTGCATAAAGCCCTTCAAGGACTCTGCAGGAGCAAATATTTATTTGGAAAAAACTGGAGAACTGAAACTCTTGGTCCGAGATGGAGATCGCAGCCCCAGAAAAGTCTATTGCTTTGGCTATGACCAGGGGGGGCTGTTTGTTGAGGCTACCCCTCAGCAGGACATTAGCAGGAAGATTACAGGTTTCCAGTACGAGTTGATGAACAAGGGGATAGCATCCGATTTGCACACAGTTTCTGGTGAGTTTGGGGATATCGGTCGTATCTTTGTGTTTTTTATTGGATCCATAACAGATGGCAGAGTGAGTTAGTGGGAAAGCGGCTGGGTCTGAATTTCATGTGCTTTTAAGGACATGCTTTATAAACAAGCTATTACGAAGAATTGATTTTTTTTGGAAGCTGGTAATGCAGGCAGAACAGGCGGAATCCCAGACGAGTTGTTAAGGGCGACGTCGTGAGCGATTTCCCCCCCTGCCCCTCTCAGGCCCGGGGCAATGGCAGGAACTGCCTTTGCCCTGCAGTGAACTCCGGCGTGAACTGGGCTCCTGAGCCCTGCTCTAACCGTTTCCTAACTACTTTTTAACTCAGTTTTTAAGCCCCCGCTGCATGTTTTGAATAATAAACATTTAAACAAGGAGGAACTCCTTTTCTGTGGGTGCTTTTTTTTTTTTTTTCCTCCCTGCAAGTACAGCCACTTGCTGACCTAATTATTGTGTTTTTTAGCAAGGAAAATGGTGTGTTCCTTCCTCAGCTCTGCCCACTGCACATTACAGTGCTAGGGCTGAACTCTCCGATGCCGTGAGCGTGCTTTTATTGTACTGTGGTTGTCTCCTCTCAACCGTTACGAGAGAGAGAGGACTTTTAGCCCAGTCAGAAGTCTGTAGGAAGGAGGAACAGCCAACCTGAAAGAGATCTTTCAAGCCTGGAAGTGCTTTATACTAAATACCTTTTGGGCACAATTGCTTGGAGTGTAATTTAATTATGCTACTCAACTAGACAGTTTGAGGAGAAGAATAACTGGCGTTAGTGGCAGTAGATGGGAGGGAATGGGTACAGCACGCCTAAAAATGTCCCAGTGGATGTTGCTTGTCCTGCAGGATTCCTGGTAGCTTTTTTCCCCCAGTCCTGGCAGGGCAGATCTTCACAGTGGCCTCATGAACAGCAGTTCTAGGCTATTGTGTCCCAAATGACCAGAGAGGTTTAGAATTCAGGTATTCTAAGCGAGCAGGCCGTGGTGGCAGGCAGATTTCTCCTGCAGTGGCATCAAGTGCGGAAAGCAGTGTCACAGCAAGGGGAAGGAGTCTTCCTAGCGTGTTAGCAATGATATTGCCTGGGGTAAAACGAAGCCCACACTGAGCCGGAGGGGCAGCACAGGGGCCGTCCAGATCCCATGGCACCGATGCTTTAAATGAGGCACCCAGAGCAGTGGTGTGGCTTGTTAAACGACATTGGGATTTCAGAGGCCCTTGCACCTCTCTCTTTTTTTTTAATTAAATTACTCATTACAGAATGCCTGTCCCCATCTCTCCCCTCCCTCAGTTGCCTCCCAGAGCAGGGCCCTGGGTGCGGGCGCTGGGGCGCACGCTGCCCGCTCTGCTCGTGCTGCCTTGGCAGTGCACCCGGCCGAATGAGGCACTTCCCGCTCACATATCCCTTGGCCTCTTGGCTTCGTGAGGCAGGAGCTGGCTGAGGGCTGGTGCAGTAACCCCAATAGCGGATAGATGGCGTGTTTAAACCAAAAAAATACATTTAAACCAAAATATATTATATATTTATAAACATAATTATTTAATTGCCTTCTTTGCCCATGACATGTGGGCAACCTGTAGCTTGATGCCAGGTTTGTGCATATGAAGTGGGTTTCTCTGCTGCTGAGCAGTGCAAGGACTGCAGGGGAAGCCGGGTACCTGCTGCAGAGCTGCTTTTGCAGCCGGATCATTTCTGCAGGGATGAAATTCCACACAGTGAAATTCCACTGCCGAAGCCACTAAATACTTAATTGGTCATTTGGAAAATGTTCCCAGCTTCAGGACTTCTCTTCTTGATAGGCTGTGAAGATGTGAGACATTTGCTTATCACTAACTTGCCAATCATAAACTTAGCAAGAAAAGTCCTGTAGTTTTTATGTGCTTTTACCTATAGGTAAAAATAATACGTGAGAAATAGCACCCGTCAGTGCTGGTTTTAATTTGCAAATCGATGTGGTTTCACTCGAGCTCTGCTAACGTCGGCTCACTGCTGGCAGACTTGAGATCACAGCTCGGTGCAGGCGGCTGTGTTTTCATAACTTAGTCCTCTTTGTTCCGCAGAAAACATTGGAGATTTTTAAAAGCTGATGGGAGTTTTCTTCGGGGACAGTTCAGAAGTTAAACCGAGGACTGAATCCAATTACAGCCTCCCTCTTTGATAGGCACATTAAATCACTTTTTCTATGCCTGCCGTATTTCCAGCTGTACCAGACACTGGTTGAATTTCGGCACTGGCTTTAAAGCAGTGTGGTGGGTTATCTCCTCCGTGCTCCAAGGGTCTTGTTTGGACAGACAGGGCTTTTTAGTAGCTCACCGGCGGGTCCTTTGGACTCATCTGGGGTTCTTGGTTGCATTTTGAGTGGTTTCTCTTGACAGTTTTTCAAGCCCCTCTGACTCTGGGAGGGCAGAGTTAGGGGAATGAAAACGTGATGCAAATGCCCTCTGTGCCTCTTCCTCTCCTCAGATGAGCACTTTTATCCCCCTATAAATATCAATATGTCTGGGGAAACTGCCAAGTAGCTGCCTTGTGAGACTTGTAGAGAGCAATATATTTGGGGCTCTTTGTAGCTCCTGGACCTCTGTTCTTCTATAGCTGCTTCTAGTGTTTTTGCAAAACCTCCAACTAAATGTCCTTTGCTGAACTGTGTCTGTTGGGAGAGGAAGTTCGCCATCAATGGACTGTAATCACTGGTAGCCTCTTCATTGGAAAGGAGGCTCGAGCCAGAGGCAAACGTTGACTTTAAAGGAGGTGAAAACCTTGAAGATTCTGTAAGGTCCAAGAATATGTCTGTCCTTTGGCTGCAGCTTTCGCCTATGATTTTTTTTTGGCTGCTGTAAACATGAAGCATGAGCCTGACCCTCCCCGAGCTGCAGTTTGACAGAGCTCGGTGTGGCAGGGAGCACGTGTGAAGAGCTGAGAAAGCGTGAGGTGCTGCTGCAACTCGGGGCAGAGCGAGCGGCTTCGTGCCCGAGCGCGTCCGATAGCAAAGGGCTATCACAAATCACAAGTGTGGCATTGTATTTTTCTTTTTTCTTTTCCTGTAGCAAAGCACAGAGGTCTGTCATGAAAGGCGCAGGTGTGGGGCTCGGTGCACGCCTTTCCTGGGGCAATAACTGGGACCAGTTTTGCTCACGTTTCCCTAAACAGTGTGTTTGTTTCCTAGTGATAATCACTGCACCCTGCCCTCGCGCTCCCTCACCCGGCACCCCAGCTCTGATTAAAGAGTATAAGTCATCTCTTTAATACTTTAATGACCTGTTGTGTCCTCGGAGCCCTGGCGTGGCAGGGTGCATCCACGAATCGGCGATGCTTGGCACGATGCCTGTGGTTTAATTAGAAAACCTCAAGTTTTATTAGTTTACAGTCATTCTTTCCCATTTAATCAGAGCTGAGCAAATAATTCAGGAGGGAACGCTCACAGGTTTGGAATAGGCCCTTCCACCTTCTTGAGAAGGCAGACTAATGCAGCACACAGTATGATATTTCTGAATTTTGGGGGTTTAACCCTTTCTTGGTTCTGAGTTGGCGTTACCCACCATGTTCCTGAAGGTTTCCCTAGCTCCAGGGAGTACGTGTTAGATCCTGATGGTTTCACCCAGATTAATGTTTGGCGCAGAGTGGTTTTGAGTGCGAAATATCTTGTTTTGCTGGCCACCGTCCTCCCACCATTGGAGGGAAAAATGCCTCCTGAGTAAGAGGAAAACAGTGCTTAATGAGAGTGAGTTTATCTGCAGAGGAGTTCCTAAATCTGCCCAGCTTTGAGATATGGTTCCCCTATGAAAGAGATCTTCCATGATGGGCTGCCACCTCACATGGTGTCATGGTGTGTGAAAGAGGCTGGTGCTGCCCACTGGTGCTGCCCACTGGTGCATGCCAGGATCCCTCAATTCGGGTGCAGTTGTTGTTGGTGGTGGGTTCCCCTCTGCTCCAGAGGAGCTCAGTGTTGCAGTTCCTTGAACTGGGAACAGCAGCAAAGAGAAGGGAACTACAGCAGTTGTCTCCATTTCTGTGAGATAGCTGACTGCCACAAGGCTCACCTTGAACAAGGGGCATCTTGATGGGTTCCTTCTGCTCTGGATGCCCAAAGCAATGGGTGACTGAAAATGCTTTTGATTGCAGATTAGGTTTTGGATTGGACCCCTATGTAATTCCGGTTTACACTGATGGCCCATTAACTTCAGCCTGTGTTTTGAGTAAGGCTCCTAAACCTTGGTGTTTGCCCAACTGAAGAATTGAGGCACTGTGATGTTTTGGCCAGAGGCCATTTGAGAAGCAGCAGAACTCGTTTCAGTTGGTGAACTCTGTTGATTTTAATCTTTTCTGCTTGCTCTGGAAAAAAACACCTTGGATCTCTCTCGTGCTGGCAGATAGGCAGAGGTTTGGCAAGAGCCTTGTTTGGCGGTAGAGCTCCTAGAAGTTTTCTGTATGCGATGACCATGTGAGCCAGGGAACCTGCCGCTCTAGAGGAGCACGGATCTCTTCCAGGCCTGGCAGCAGGCGGGCAGCCTCTCACGAGCTCGTCGTATTAAATTGCTGTGAAAAGTATCAAGTCCTGTAGAGAGTGGTTTGTTTTTCCACAGCTTCAGCTCCTGCTCAGCTAGTCTGTTACAGGAATTCGCAGATCTGACCTCTTTTTTTTTTTTTTTTTTTTTTTTTTGGAAAAGAGGGTGAATCTTCCCCCCTTGAAACCACTTTGTTTTGCTGCCTAAAATCTATGTTTGAGGAACATCACCCGGCTATGGATCTAATTTTATGTAAGCTCTATAATTTGTCTCTCCAGTTTCATGTGGAGGTCTATAATTTGGGTGTGAGAGCCCAGGAGCTCAATTCCGAGTACTTTCTGTGCCCACCTGCGTTTGTGTGGTAAAGAAGTCAAACTTTAACAAAAAATGTCCCTTTATCTTGATGGCATCTCCCCACTTAGTGCTGCTTCAGGTAACTGTTTTCTAAGTTTTCCTTATTAATGCTGGGTACCTGGCTGAGCATATTTATAGACAGGAGGTAAACACTCAAGCAGCTATCTGCAAAACTGGAAAAATCCAGCTAAATAATTAAGAACAGTATCTAGCTATTTCCTGTATGCAGTTAATTCACTGGCCTGGGAAAACTTGGATTGGAAATTAAGAAAGCCCCTAAGCGTGTGGGCTGAGCCAGCGTTTTTCCTCACAGGCTGCTTTCTGAAGCACCTCTTGCAACTACTGCTCCTTCCTCTCATGGGGTGGGGGTTTGGCCGATGTGGGGCACCAATCTGCCTTATCTCTGTGGCTGATGTCCCCAAATGGGGTTGTCCTTCCAGCTCCTCAGGTCCCGCTTCCCTCTGGCTACTCCCAGGTGTCCAGCTTGGTTTTGTTTTGCTTGGGGGTTGAATGTGCTGCTAATCTTTGTGGTCCAAAGCAGCAGATGTGTTGGGGCATTTTCACTTCTTGGTGACGCAGCTTTGCTCTTGTAGGGAGCAGGAAATCGTGGCTGGCACCATGGCCTCTGCAGCGTGGAAGGTGGTTCCGTCCCCGCGCGCTTGTTGCCAGTGCAAGCACAAGAGGTGGTGGAAAGAGGCTCTTGAAACACTTAAACTGATAGTCCCCGCGACCTTTATGCTTTGGCCAGGTTCTACTTGAGTCATTGCAACCATCCGAGACCTTCGCGGTCGCGGAGCTCGCGGAGAGGGGAGCACCCCTGCGTGACTGGGGCAGACACTGCCCTTTTAATGGTTTTGGCGGCTGTGTATCCTCCCCACAACAGGAGGAAAAGGATTTGGGTGATATCCCTTTCCGCTTGTGTGCACCGGATAAAACTCCAGTGCCTCTTGGGATGAAGTTGTGTTATTGGGGGGGAAAAAAAATAAATAAAGCCAAGTGTGGTCTGTTTTGATTTGCACAGGACAGAATTTATGTAGCGCTGCTCCAACCGATTGTGAAATGCATAATGAGCCGCAAAGCAACACATGGGATCTGTTCTCTAAGAGTGACTTAATGCTGTCTGGGTGATGTGTAAGGTAGGCTTTCCGGTGCAGCTAAAAAGCCGGCTGTTGATTTTTCAAGTCTCTCTTTTTTTTTTTTTTTCTTTCTTTCTTTTTCCTAAAAGGTCAACAGCAAGTTTTAAGCCAATTTACCAGAAATCAGCTTGCAACACAGTTGCTCAAAATACCCCACCTGCAATTACTGGCCTTATGAGGGACCATTTTTAGGCTAGTGCTGTAGGATATCTTATTTTCTGAAAGTTTTGCTTGTATGCTCACCCTCTCTGCAGGGAGGTTTTGATTAGTACCACTTTTATGTCTTATTTCTGATATATAAAAATACTATAAAACTAAATACAAGTGAATAAACAAAATTCCCTAGACCGATATCTATTTTTAAAAACTGCATTTTAAGAAGCTGTGTTTTGAAGGACTATCATTGAACAGGGTTTCATGGCTCATGATTTAAATGGATTGTGCTGGCTGTGGAGTGGGATTTATTTTGAGGCACTAGGAACCATTTCTAACTATTAATATGCTTGAAGTGGACGAGATTTGTAGTGAATGATTGACTAGAAGGAGAGTTTGGAAGCAAAGTGTTTTTGGGTTTCTGCCTGGCTGAAATAATTTCACTGTGTATTTTGCATGCACTGGTTATGCACATGCACTTCTTACGTGTCCTTAAATTGAGCAGGGGGTGACATTTTTGGGAAGGAGAGGCTCAGTTGGGTCAAAAATGTTAAACGGAGAAGCCATTTGCTATTAAAAAAAAAAAAAAAAAGATAAATCTCTCTTTTCTCTCCCAAAAAATGAGCTGGAGGGCAGTCCCTAACCTTGGTGGTCCTTCGCAGTTGCTGGGCCAGCACTCTTGTTTTGCAGAGGTGACAAAGGAGCCGTGATGATAAATACACAGCTGCGGGGGAGAGGGGGGCAAGAAAATAGGTTATTTTTGCTAGACTGACCACGAAAGCCGTTAGCTTATTTCTCAACTCAGTGGGCAACCGAGGCAATCCGCAGTCAGGTGTATTGTGCGGGCAGCTGGGGCTCCGCTCCGCGTTGACCTTTCCGCGGGGCGGAAGATGGTCCCACGGAGCCGCTCTGCGATCCAGCCCAGTTGCTTGGCAGTCGCTAATAACGCTGCGTGCTGGCTCGGCAAAACTGTTTAGTTTGCTCATTCCTGAGGCTGGGGCTGAGGAAGGGGCTGGGAGGCTGCGGGGAATGGGCATTCCTCTTCTTGCCCCCTTCCTCCCCCCTCTTCCTGGAGGAATAGAAACCCACTGAAACGTGGGCCGGAGTTTTCCTGTGTTAGGGCCGTGATGTGCAGCGAATCTCTCTAGCCTTAATGTCTTACCGAAGCGAGGAAGTGTGGGCTGTAGTACTGCAGAGACCCGTGGAGGGCAAGCTGCACTCGAGGTGCTGCTCAGTGGTATCCTAAATTGGACCTTGACATGCTACATATTGGGTCAAGGAAGCTGCAGCCAGAGGACAGCCTGCTCTCATCCTGCATTAGCTTCTGCTGCTGACTCGAAGTTCTCCAAGGATTATTTCTTCTTGTGGCTTCTGTGACCAGGCTTGTGACCACCTCAGATACCTTCCTGCCCATCTGTGACTCCTGGATGGGACTTGGGCCTTGACTCCTCCTGCCACTGGTATTGACACTGTGTCGAGGGGCCAAAATACAGTTGTCTGAACCCTTTCCGGAGCAAAGCTGGGAAACCTGGTAATGATTGTTACTGTTGGCTGTGCCCATGGTTCGCTACTGACTTAGCACCTCCAGCACTGCTTCTGTCTGTACGGCAGGAGCCTCTGCCCCCGCAGAGCTTTGGAGGCCTGACACCCGCTTCAGCTGGGCCCAAGCCAACGCGAGACGCCTAACGCATCCAAGCTCACAGGGTTAGATCTAGCTCTTGCACAGCCCTCTTTAAGAATAGGCAGATCATATAAAAATGGTTTGAAAATGAAGACTGGCCATGTTCCTTCAGAGGTCACCCATATCCTGAAAATAAGGTGATTTCTAGAAACAGGAAGGAGAAGGGTCCATGTGGACACACGTGCAAACACTTTTGGTTTGTTTTAATACTCGCTTAATCTCCGATCTGTCATTGCTCTGCTCTCAGGGTTTAACTTTACACAGCCACTTGTAAAAACCAGCTCCTTTTCCATTTTCTCCCCGAGCGCTGTATCAGCTGTGTGTCAAAGCTTTCCTCCTTGCCTTCTCTTCCCCTAGATCTGGCATGACACTTTCCTTATGACAAGAAAGAAATCTTTTTCCAAAGGAATTTTAGGAGGGCATGAGGCAAGCAATGAAAGCCCCATGTCTTGCACCCGCTCAGGCACGTTAATCTTGCACAGAGGCAGCAATAAGGTTGAGGAAGGAGAGAGGCATCGTCCATGGGATAAGCAAATAGTTTTGTCTGTTTTTTATGGTTTTCCATTGGTGTAAAAGAATATGGATTTGCAGAGGCATGTTTTTGCTTGCTAAGTTCTCCCTTTTCTGGGACACCTTAGCAAGCATGGAGCACTTCTCCATGCAGAAAGAACTTAACTGGAGCTTAAAGGCCTGCTCAGGAGGCCTTTTGGGCATGATTCAGGGGGTCTTTTGGGCACTGTACAGAAGGGCTTTTACAGGAGCGATGTTGTTACATCTCCCCAGTGCTGAGCTCTGCCGGTCTCCTCACCCTTCCATGCTGCCCAGCTGAGCGAGCTCCATGTTTGCCATGGCACTGCGGGAGCTTGAGGCCCTGGAGCGAGGGGCAGAGGTCCAGGGAGCGACTGAGAGGGGCTGAGTGTGAGGGAGGCAGGGAAGAAAAGGGAGAAGGTGTTTGAAAAGCAGCATTATTCTTTCCCGGCGGAGCAAGAAGCGTTCCTGAGCGGGGCCGGCCAAAAGGTGGCTCAAAGAGAAGACGCTTTTCAGGATTTCTCCTGGCTCGGCACAAATTATGCGCAGGCCCGGAGGTGTGCTATAGTGCCCTCCATGCTGTTCGAATGAAAACTGCTCCGCTTTTTCTTCTGAAACAAATGGCTGCTTGTGCTGCTAGCTGACCTCTCAGCCCATTTGTTAGGAAGGGGCTGTGTCTTGGAACGGCAAAAAGGCACCGGCTCTGCAACCCCAGCGGTGCTCACGGGCTCTGGAGCTGCCCGGCCAAGTTCCATGTCAAGAGCCGTTGCAAACGGAGCTCGCCTCGCACCGAGCCTTTCCTCAAACTGTTTACATAAACAGTCGTCTTTGGTGCTTAGGACTTTAATGCTCTCTTGGAAGACGTTTCTCTGAAAAGATAAATTTCTGTTTTATGGTCTCTTGTTTTAACGTTTCTCAGAATGCAAAGGTCATCACATCTCTGGTGGTGAGGTTTACAGCATGGCTTTTTTTATTCTTTTCCTCACAGGAAGGAAGTGGTATTAACTCGATTTTCTTGGCACCATCTGTGCCACAGCGTATGAAAGTCTGTGTTTTGTTAAACTTATTTGCAGGTTTAATTTGTTCCTGGCTGGACAATCTGTATTTTCCAAATCATTTCTGAAAATGTGTGTGTATGTGCAAGTTGAAGTGAATGTTAAAAATGAGTTAAGGCAAGGACACTTTCTTCTCCATGGACATCAGATCCGCAGTATCCCGGTGTCAAGGAAAGGAGCCAGGGAGAGACTCCGCTGCAGCATCCCGATTTTGGTACAGCTGTTGAATCACTGTCTTGCACTCCTGCACCTAATACTGGGCCTCTTTTGGCTCTAGAGGGAGGGAGTCTGAGGGTTTTTAGCCTTGTTTCTGATCAGATTGTTCTCAGCTGCCTTTTCCAGACACCTCAAGGGCTCAGATGAGCTTTCTAGCAAAGATGAGGATGAATTCTTCTGCCTTCAGAAAGGCACTAAACTCTCTTGGTATGTTATTCACAGAACTAACACTGGATTGATCTAAGAATCACTCCCCCTGAAGCTGCATCCAAGGGTTATTCAGCCAGGGGGTTGGGAATAGCACGAGCTCCGCTGTTGGGTTTGCTCCCTGGCTCGGCATTTTCCTACTGACACGCTAGGAAAACTGCAGTGTTTGCAGAAAGCTGTGTAATCCTATCCCATCCAAAGACAGGAAAACCTTGTAAAACAAAAGAGCGATGAGAGAGCTCCTCTGTGTGTTGTGACTAGGTGTCAGTAACTTCCACCCCAGCTGTGGAGATGCTCTGTTTCATCTGGCCACGTTTTCTCCATTTGCGTGGCTGCAGGTATTATGTGAAACGCAGGTGTTTGGGATGCAGCTCTGTTGACGTGAGCTCACAGCTAGTATGTTCACTTTAAACTTAAGATGCATTGGCATGCAGGTGCCTTCGTGTAGTGTTAGGTGGTGGTTCAACATGGGGACTGTGCATGTTTTGAAGCTGAGATGTTTTGGTTTGCTCAGGAAGAGCTCTGAGGGAGTGAGAAGAGTTGAGAGTATATCCAGAATGGGGACAAAGTGCCTAGTAAACCAGAATGGTTGTCAAGTTCTTGCCCACCTTCACAGTAAAGTAGCGGGCCTTTTTGTTTGGGATGTGAACGGTGAGAAGTTTGTTTCATGGCAGGAGCGGCACCTTCTTCAAACTGGACAAGCTTAATCAGAAACAATCACAAGAGTTTATTGTACCACTTTTGTACCACTTAGTGAAAGCGAGATAAGGGCAAGACTTTTTTTTTTGTTCATGTTGTGTTTGTCCATAAACTCGTGTGCCCTGCCTAAATCGTGAACTAGGAATCAACTGAGCCTTAGTCATTTCTATGTAGGACTCAAAAAAGAAGAAGAAAAAAAGACAGACATGCACAACCATTGGAGAAACCACATCTCTCTTTTTATAATCTGCTCTTGGAAGTCAATGCTTTGCTTTTCCAGGAAGGAGACTCATCCTGTGATGCCCTTTCCAGGATAGCTGCAATTACAGACCTGCTAAAAAGCATTTGAAGGTTTTTTGTTGTTGTTGTTTTTGTTGTTCCATATGAACTAGGGCTGACGTCAGGCTAGAAGCTTTTATCCTGGAGACGGAGGTCTGTTTTGTCCCCATGTTGCTTCAGCTCGAGGTGTTGCAATATAGACTGGCTTAGGCTAAACTAACGTGCTCTGGGAGAAGACCAGTGCCCATTTGAATGTCTTCTGCTGAGTTGCTGGCAAGAAGGGACTAGTCATTTTAATCAACTGATTAAAACCTATGACTAACCTATGAAAATGCTTCAACCCTAGTTGGGCCTCACGAGTAACTTTCAGTACTTAAGATGTCTGATTGCTCTGCAAAGCAGTATTCAGAAATAATAATGTGTGGATGACATACGCTACAGGAAGCCAGAAGCACAGATAAGCCAGCCGTGAGGTGCACGGCCCCCCTACCCACCTTCACCACACCACACCCGTGCACGCAAGCTTCTTAATAAAACCAAAGGGTATTCCTCGGTAAAGTGGTTTTCTGCAATTACTTTGTGTTAAACGTTTTCACTTCTGCTTCAAGGGCGCCTCTCTTCCTGTCTCTGCTCTCAGAGCAGTGATGTTGTGACCTCAGCACAGCCCACGCAGAGCTGCAGAGCAGAGGGAGAAGGCTGTCTTGGCTCAGTAAATGGAGTCTTGATGCGGTGCATAAGGACCCACCGCCTGGCTCATCTAGTTGTCATCCTAGCTATGGGAAAGCAGATGAGCAAAATACAGTGAAGACTGGGGATTTTTCTTACTTGGGTGTTGAAAGCTGGTTCTGGGGTAAGGCAATTTGGACCCTGGTGAAGCTCTTTCCACCTGTGTAAAATCCATAGAAACACACATATTTCAGGGAAAGGCAGAGGAAGATCAGGGCCAGTTGTCTGGTTTCATTGAGGTTTACAGTCAGATGTGGCATGAGTGGGTTTTAATGTGTCCTGCAGGATACTGTCCTCCTAGACCATAACTTTGGCCTTCCAAATAGCCCCCATCTCCTGTTTCCAGAAGGCGGAAGAGTTGCATACAAAGTGTAGCACACCAACGGGGAAAGCACTGGAGCTGTGTCTGTAGGTGCCCCGAGGTGTGTGTACACCTCCCCACAGCTCTCCCAAGGGGTGAGGAGCCTCATGCTACATTGCAGCATTATAGTTGCGCTTTAATCCAGCTCCAATAGTGGAAGACTATTGGAGGAGTACTGGGAGAGTGTTGGAGCACTCCTCCTTGGTGTCTAACCCGGGGATCCTGGAGCTTAAGGCAGCTTGCATCTCCTCATGGTGGTTCATCAGCACATGTTCCTCTCTCCTCTTGTGTGTTTCTGCCTCCCCGCGGAAAGGACCAGCAATGGGGTGGGTGAAGCTGTTGGCCAACAAGTGCAGTCTATTGTTAGTATCGCCATGTCCTCCTCACTAACATCAGGTTCAAAGGGCAAATCGCTCAAAGCAGCTGGGACATGACTGCTAGCCTGTGAGGAATGATGTAATTACATCTCCCTCTGCGGGGAGGTGGAGAGCGAGGCCTTTGGAGGCCCCGGCCTGGGGAGGGGGGTGGCGGGAGGGGGCTGCCTCAGGTTACTTCAGGTCAGGATACTGTCAAAATCCATCAAAGGCATTCCCAGGAGGGCGGGCAGCCGAGGGGCACAATGCCGACATTATGCCATGAGTCGTGTAGTTGAGTTGTAGGCATCTGGGCTTTAGAGGGCTTCAATAAAACCTTGCCTTTCTCTTCTTTTATTTTTTTTTCTTTCCTTTTTTTTTTCTTCCCCTCCCCTGCTGCCACAGGAATTAAGGGTCTTTGGCTTATCGAGTTTAAGGGAATTAGAGCAGCTGACGTTGACGTTGTTGGTGTGAGCGGTGCGCCTGGCTCTTGGCTGGGAGAGCCCGGCAGCCCTGGAGACACTACCAGTGCGCGGGGCTCCTCATGCGCTCCTGCCGACACAGTGGCCTCTACAGTAACTCTGTGCATTTCTGCCAAAAACGGGCTTCCTCACTGGCCCTGCGTGTGCAAAACAGGTTTCTTGCAAGTTTGGTATAAATAAGGCTGGGCTCTGTTTCATAGCTGGAGTGTGTGTCATTTTGGCCTCCTGACGAAGGAAATATTTGCCTTTCAATCTCCAGAGTGAATTAGTGCCAAACTGCCCCTAAAATTACTAACATGTGGCATAAACAGCCAGATTCAGTTATGGCTGTAATTCAAAACAGAGTGCGGGCACTGACTCCTCCTTCGGATTTTATTTCTTTTATGACACTGTCTAGGGGCGAAGCTTCAGGTGCAGTGAGTAGATGCCATTTGCTTTTTCATGGTCCATGTACTTCGTCAGTGGTACAAGTCCTTCACAAGTTGCTCTCCATCTGGGTTAGCTTACCTCGTTTTTGCTGCTTGCCTGATATATTTGATCCTCTGAGAATGCAGGGGCGGTAGTTGTTCCACAGAAGAGGTTTTCTGCTCGTTGTACATCTAGTGCTGCCGTGATGGGTGTGGGTCAAGGCTTGCTAACTAAGCTGGCATGCCACCATGCTGCTGTGAGTCAGCATGGATCCAAAGGAGGTTTCAAGTAATGAGCTAGTGTGAGCAACGCTGAGTGCTTTTAATTTCCTTTTGTGTTTAAAGAAGGATGTAGGATTTTCTGTAGGGTCTGCAATTGAGATGATGCATGTGCCTGCAGATGTTTGTTCATTTGATGTATTATAATGTTATCCTACTTAAATGGAAGGAACCGCTTGAAGCATTTTGCTGGTCCTGTGCTCCCTCTGTGAACAGAATTGGCTTAGTCAGGCTGTTTCCTCGGTTTTCCAGTTGAACCGGAACTATAGAGATGTCTGGTCCAAACCAAAACTGTTTTCACCCCGCCTTAGAAGACTGGGATGCCTTTTTTATTATTAGATCTTTGCAGAACAAAATATGTGGAATTTGGAGTCTAGGATTATGGATTGCAGCGACGTCCAATGGTTGTGCTTAACTTTTGGAATGTCCATGTGAAAACTGAGTGGAACTCATGGAGTTTTGCAGGTTACGTCTCTTTTCATCGTTCAGTTGCTCTAAGTTGGGTCCTGGTTTGAGTAGAGGGAGGGCAGAGGAAGAGAGGAATATACCCTGGATGAATTTGAAAAGTGTATTGGATGAAATGACTCCCTATAGGATATCACACAGCTGATATAATTTCCTGTTCAATGACGCTTAGATATTTGTTCTAGTTACTAATCAAAATTTCTTGAAATCTTTAGACTGACTTCTTTGTAGTACTCCAGTTATGTCCCAGCTCTGTATTTCTCATGGTATTATACAATTTCCCATTTTCCCTGAAAAAAGTGAAATGGTGTAGGGGGGCAAAAGGGTAGTGAAGTCTGACTTGTTTCTCAAGGCCGTAGAGGCATTCAGGCTTGACTAAAGGGAAGTGTCCAGCTGATCAGATGGTTTAGCAAAACTATTTGGTCCATTCCTCATCTCTTCTCCTAGAGCTTTTTAAACATTCGGAATTATTCCTCCAAATACCTTTGCCCAGAAATGTGCATTTTGCATTCGTCTTAATCCTATTAAACAGCGTGTTACACTCTGTATTAATCATCTGACTGGAGCAAATCTGGTGGATTTGGTTCAGTAATCCTTCTTTCTGGATCACTGCCTTTCTGGCACCTTAGAAAACAGAAGAGATTTGCTGTGTCTTATGTTAAAGAATGGCTTGTGCTGTCTAACAGGGGAAGGCTGATAGCCGACTGTTGCAGGAACCAGCTACGCTTTTGTTTAGACTAGTTGAAATGTGCTGCTTAGTGCGATGGATAAACTACTCAGGGAAGCGGGTGGGGGAAAAGGAAGGGTGTAGCTATTTGGGAATCTGGTAATTAAGTATTTTCAGATGTTAAGATGCAAAAAAAAAAAAGTTAAAAAAAAAAACTGAGATGATAACTTCAGTTTTGAGCTTATCACAGACAGCCCGATTAAATAAGCCGTAGCTCGAATGCTTCGCCTGGTCTCCAGTGTGAGCTCAGCTCTGTTGCTGGTGTTGACCCCAGCAAAAGAGTGCACTCAATGGGTCTTTGCCGTGCGCTCGATGGGTCTTTGCCGTGCGCACGATGGGTCTTTGCCGTGCGCTCGATGGGTCTTTGCCGTGCGCTCGATGGGTTTTTGCTGTGCGCTCGATGGGTTTTCGCTTTCCTGACTGATGGGCAAACGCAGATCCCAGTGAGAGAAGTGGGTGCTGAGCCTCTGGCGGACGGACTTGATTAGCATTGCTGGGCAGGGCAGACCCTCATAGTAAGCAAATTCCTCGCCTCGGTAGGGTATTATGGAAACATCTGTACCGCAGCGACAGTACCTTCTCCTCCGAAGGAGCTGGCTGAGTACAAAGCGAACCACATTCTTGCATTGATTAGATTAGTGCAGATATCCAAATGTTTCCAGCAGTACAGGAAATGGTCTTTGTACTGCTTGAGCTCTACCAGATACAGGCTCGAGTTTCCGCTTCGCCTTGACGCCCTCAGACACATGCGCTGGGTTCCCCCCCCTTGCTCTGTAACCTCCTGGATCTTTGATGTGGTGATAGCCTCGATGGCTTGCGAAATAGCCCCGCGTCGCTTCATAGAAATCGTAAGGAAAGAAGCTCTGCCGTCAGGGCTTTAAGAGGCAAATGATCTTCAAAGCCTTTCCGAGAGCTTTGAATTCGCCGCGTATCGCGCTGCCAATGCGCCCTGTATCAAAACATATTTTGCATTACGCTCAGTGAGCGTGGGGGTGCTTGCTGCATAATATATCCCAGCAGGAGCGTTACAGAGAACCATATTCCTGCTTAATGACGACAGTCTCACAGGGCCCAGGCTTACTGATGTCTCTCAGGCCTTTGGACCATTTAGCCACTTTATTTATTTATTTATTTATTATTAAGTTAAATATAAGCTATTTATTTACCATGTTAATCTTCTGGGCCCTTGCTAACTCTCACCCTTTGCCTCCAGCTCCCTGCCGACCATGCAGTGACACAGAAGTCCTCTTGGCTGTCTGCACTAGTGATTTTGGTGAGTTGCTTCTCTTTTTTCCTCCCCCTGCTCTCTTGCCTCTCCTGACTGTGACTTCTGCTGCCAAACCTGCATACACAGTGTGAGACGCCAGCTTATGCTTGGCAACTTCCACCAGCAGTGAATGCTGCCCACAGAGGACACGTGCCTGGGGTGGGGAGGAGAGGGGTTTTGTACATTGTGGCGTGAAGGACATCAACATGTGGCACGTCCCCAGAATGGACAACGAATGACACCATGGGAGCATGGGGTTAAAGACTTCTTGGGGGCATCTAGCAGAGGCCTTTATTTGCTGCCCTAAAATGGGCTGCTGACAAAAGATCAAAAGTTCAAATAGTTCTCTATGCTTCCCTTTTTGAAGGGGAAATAATACTGGCTGGTCCTCTGGCTGCAGAACAGAAAGTACGTTGTCAGAGAGCTCAAAGTGCGTATCTTGTTGCTAAAACTCTCCATTGTGCTGTTTCTCTTAGGCAGTTATTTTTTGTATTTAAATTTAATATGCGAGTGCCCTTTGCTGAGCTCATGCTGAAGGTCACAAATAGAAGCTTAAGTCTAGAAGTCTAGAAGTTACAAGGGACAAAAGCCAGGGATGCTGTAGGGAAATCTCTTCCCCTTCAAGCTTCCTGGTTACATGGGGCTGAGTTTGAACCCAGCCCTTCCTGCATGGTTTTGGGTGACACTTCCTGATGCCCTTTTCTCTGTTTCCAGTTATCAGAGGCTCTATTCAAGACGTGACCAACGAGGAAGAGGAGCAAGAATCCATAATACACGTCGGCGTTAACAAACTTTACAGGCAGAAGAGCAAAGTCTTTCAGCTCACAGGGGAAAGTGGGAACTGGCGAGGACAAATAAAGACCCTGCTGGAGTGCGGGGTGAGACCAGGAGATGGAGATTTCCTCTTCACGGGACGCATGCACTTTGGGGAAGCCAGGTTAGGCTGTGCCCCTCGTTTCAAAGACTTCCAAAGGATGTACAAAGAGGCAAAAGACAAAGGGCTAAACCCATGTGAAATTGGCCCAGATTGAAGCCCCCTGTTTGACTGAAGATCTGTTTTAGCGTTTGGCCGGGAGCGTTTCCTTTCCCTGGACCTGGTCAATACTCCGAACAAAATCAGTAACTGAAAGCGTGGACAGATCAGGAGCGCGGGCCGAGGCCCGCAGGACACATCTGGAGCCTGCGCTGCTCTTATACTAATGGAAGCAACAGAGGTACGAGCTCAGAAGGCTGCCAAGCAAGAAAGGCAAGATTTTTAACCAATCTTGTCCTTACGAATTAAGTTATTATATTTTTTTAGTGTCTTCCTTAGGAAAACAAACAAAGAAAACTTCCATGTCTTAATAAAAAAAAAAGAAAACCCAAATGCAAGCCAACATGCCTTTATATCTTTTTAATACTAATTTTTTTTAAAAAAGTCTTAAGCTGATGTAGCATTTGGTATGGTGTATTCTGTATAAATGGCCAACATTGTGAGAGCACGGTAAACCATCTGAACATTGATGCTTTGTAAAAAGCTTGGTGTACAATTCAAAGTTGTTTCTTATGACAGAAATTTATGGAGCCAAACTCGTGTGTGTGTGTGTCCTTTTTTTTTTTTTTTTTTTTTTTTTAATTATTTGGAAGAATGTACAATTGCTGCTTGCAATTTTTTTGTCCAGGCTGCAAATTCTTTCCATTCCAGAGAAATAAAAGTCCCTGGATTAGACGCGTGGTGTTTAAAATCTTTATTTTTGCCTTCTCTGTAAGGCCTGTCTCTGCTAGACCAGATGTGCTCGTAGATCAATTCTGGGCTGCTCACTTATTTTGTGGCTTCCCTGAGCAGGAACTAAGTTCCTGTGAGGCATTGGGAACCGCAATATTTTTCAAAGGGGAAGCAGGATCTATTTTTGGAGATTTTTAGACACGTGTCCAGGCAAGGCTCTAAGTGTTCTCTACTCCGATGCCTATGGGGTTATTTTGGGAACGGCTCCAAAGAACAGGCTACCCCATTTATTGGTGCTGGCTGGCAGCAACGTGGGAGGCAGATGCTCCTACCTGCCCACGGGTCCTGGGACAGGCCAGGCTCAGTCCTACCCCTGCCTGTGGGAAACGAGGGGAGCCATTCGCAGGCAGTGTCCCATGGGAGCACAGGAGCCGTCCCATCATTCCTTATAAACTGCAATATATTACTATAATTACACTTTTCCAGTGCTACCAGGATTTCTGAGCCTCTGCTCGTTTCTTCTTCAGCACATCCCACCACCCCCCACTTTTACTTAGGCCATCAGCTTCTTTAAGGAAAAACAAAGCAACTCAGTGACTTTTTTTCTTCCCTATGTAATTTTTGTTTCTGAAGCTCGGGCAGGGGGTCAGTTCTGTGCTCCTCAGTGAGGCTGCTCTGGAGGGACTTGGAGACTGAGGTAGTGTGGGTGTAGGAAGCTCTAAAAAGGATGGGATAGAGATGGACTGCGAGATTAGAGGTTAAATAAACAGGGTCTTATCAAAATATTGACCTGGTGTGAGACAGAAACTCTTCTGAAGCTATTTATATAGACTTCTCCCAGCAAGGCTTTTTCTATGGGCCTACTGGAGAAGCAGAGTTTCTCTTGGCCCATGCTGAGAAGACCCTAAGAGACTTCAGAAAACCATGACTACTTGCGCAAAGGCCTCTAAACCTGTTAATATTTAGCACTGGTCTATCTGCTGTCTGAAGGGTGCACCATCAGCACTTTGACCCTGGCTGCCTCGCAACCGTCTGTAAAACCATGTCTTATTCTGTACCCCTCAAAGCTTTCCGTGTTCTGTTCTGACTTTTAAGAGAAATGGGTCAGCACTGGTGGATGGAGTGATTTGTTAGTTCTTTGTCCTCAGTCTGTCCCAACTCTTCTCCTGCTGGGCAATCCCCTTGCATGGGATCCCCACACGGCTGGGCTCTCTACCGATTTGGGGATCTGAGCCCAGCCCCACAGTAGACAACTGAAAATGATCTGTGATTTAGCACTGTGGGAACTCCTGAGTAAGTCTAAGGGGGTGTTTCGGAAGCCCCAAATCCAACTTCTCTGCTGTTGTGTTTATAAGTCTTTTCCAGCACAGGGCGGCTGTTGGCAGGATGTGGTAGGGAGAACAACATGTTCCTGGAATTGTCTCCAACCTGCCCACTCTCCTATTCCTATGTGACACTGCAGGAGAGAGGGGAAGAGGCTGAATTAAATGTTCAGCCAGTATTTGTGAGGGCAGCGTGAGCAAAATACAAGCAGCCGGGGCAGCTCTGCCCCTAGAGTTCTGGCTTTGGCTGTGGTTTCATTTTTTATGGCAGTTTAACGTGTGTTTGGACCTTTTGTTTTCTTAACCAAGCCTGGAGCCAAGCACTGAAGCGACAGCTTGCTTCACTCCGGTGTCTTGTTGACTGTCCAAGCCGGAGGAGCAGGGCTCTGCCTTCCCCCACCTGCAGTGCTCTTGGCCCCGCTTGCTGCTGAGTCGCTCTCCCTTGCGAAGCTGCCTGCGTCCTGTGAGCTCACTGCAAGTTCTCGGCAGGGGAGGAAGTATTGCACTGCCTATTTTCGCTCTGCCTCAGCTCTGCAACAAACTGCTGAGCTGTAGCATTAGATCCCTCCGTAGTTGCTGCGTGTCCATCACGTTAATGGTGCTTGCCTAAAAGAAATTACAGCACTCCGGAGGGAGCGGCTACATGAGCAATAACTTGGACCAGAGCCTGGTTCTTTAATCGAAGTGGCGTTAAGATCTTGCTCTGCAACATTTTCTTCCTCCCGCCCTTATCCCTGGCTTGAGCGGTGCTTGCTGCAGCCTCGCAGGTTGCCTAATGTGCATCATCCCTGGCAAATCATCAGTAATTGTAGCATTCACGGCCAGCCGCAGGGCCTGGTGCCACATCTCTCAGTAGGGAGGTGTCTGCACTTTGTAGAAGAAGGTTAATGAAAGGATCACACCCACTGTCTTAAAATCGAGTTGCAAAATACTCATCCGCAAGACTTTGAAGCGTAATTACAGCTTGACCTATATGGCAGAGTAGTGGCAGTGGAAAGGATGGATTAAAAATTACCAACTTTGCTCATATGTGCTGACTCTGTAATGAGCAGCAAACAACATATTGATGTAGCATTATGTGAGGACTTGCTTGTTGCCACCTTAATGAAGAAGCCTGGCTGAAGGTGAGCTAGGACACTTCTACCATCGGAGGTACAGCAGGTGCTTGCAAAGCCTTGCTTTTCTTCAAGTTTTCTGAAGATCAAAGGTTTCCTCTGGATGCCTAATTAACATGATTCAATTCCTCTTAAAAACAACTGAGTTTGACTTATCTGTTCCTAAGAAAGCAGAACTAATGAACTTGAATTGCGTTCATTAGAGTTTCCTTCGGTTGGGCAATGCTGCCTAAAAATAGACACAAGGGATCTGCTGTGCTTTTGCTTCTTAACTCTGGCAAGTGTGTGGTTTGGGGTATTAGTGAAAATACTCTGCCACCCTTTCTTTCCATACTGCACCACTAATGAGCCTTTTGATGAACATGTTCACCTGTGGGCTAAGGGATGTGCTGAGCTTACTGCAAGTGACAAATAAGTAGGTTGAGAAACTTGTGTGGGTGTCTGCGCTAGTCTATTTGAGGTGTATCAGATCCTGCCTGCCTGTAGGAAAGTTTGCCCTCTTTCATCTTGTGGACAGATAGGATCATTTTTTTTTCTCCAAGAAGCATGACCTTAATGCCCAGTATGGAAGGCAGTGAGATTTGCCTTTGGATGACTTGGAGGATCTTGAGTAAAACACTTGGCTGCCCATGCTTGAGAAGAGGGCATTTTTCTCCAGCTCTGCTGACACCTTTTGCCTCTTGCATCTATGCTGCAGATGTGCCGTGGGGAGGCCAGGCTGCCCGCTCCGTGACGGAGGACGGTCCCCTGCAGCCTGTGCTGGAGGGAGCTCAGCACAACCAGCTATTAAGATCACAGACATGAGCAAGGAGCTTTTCGGCAGGCTCTTTTCTGTTGCTGCACTCTAGCTCCAGTCTTGTGCTCCTGGCAGTGATTTTGTTTCTGTGCCCGGAACCACTGACGTCACACGAGCATCAAGCCGCTGGTTGTTCTCTTTTCCCAGAGGGAATTGCCAAAGCAATTTGTTGTGAGCAGGGCTGGGCCTGTGCTGTGCAGGTGAAGTGGACTGCAGTGATGTACCATATCTACCCAGTATGTTTGGTCACGTATTGGCTTGGTGCTTCGAGCAGCAACTTCTCCGTGGAGAGGGATTTGGGGGTCCTGGCTGACAACAGGTTGCCCATGAGGCAGCAACGTGCCCTTGTGCGCAAGAAGGAC
>NW_010587553.1:75425-136366 GCF_000705375.1 Tinamus guttatus | reverse complement strand
GCACTGTGTGTGCTTTCACTTTGGCTGCTAGCATCATATCTGCACGTCTTTGCTGAGGCCTTGGACTCCAGCTTTCCTCCTGAACTGCTTGGATCAGCATGTTGCATTAGACACAGGCCAAACCTGTATTCCAGGCTTTGAAGGAATGGGAATGCAGCTTTTGCTATGCTGGCTGATTTCTCTGCTAGGTCAGACAGAGGAAGAGAGACAAGTACGTGTTTACATGTACACAAAGTGTTGTGATGCCCACATGGGGATGTGCACAACATGGTGTTTTTGCAGCTAGAGCAACATTACCCATGAGTGTCAAGCAGAGGAGGTCAGGCCCTCTTGCACTTCGTGTGCTGTGTGGCAGAACTCCCTGCAGCATGCTGCCAGCCAAGACTGCCCTCTCCATATTTCTGAGCAGAAACATCATTCCATGTCCAAATTGCTTAAGCTTCTTGGAAGGTCACAAGATGTTTTCTGGCCTTCAGGCTTTCACTGTGAGCTGTCCCCACAGAACTTCCATGCAGATCTACAAGATCTACAGACACCTGTCCCTCACAAATGTCCTTCTGTGGGAGAAGGCTCACCTCAAGTTTGTGTTGTGTACAGGTTTTTCTTTGCTGTCTAGAGAAGCTGCATCATCTTCACTGGTGCTCAGGTGAAAACCAACAAGCAACTAGGAGAGAGCTGTGAAGTGCAAATGAACTCAGGTAACTGAGGTAGTTACTGTGTGATGGGAATAGATCTGGACTCCACCGTGCTAGAATATGGAAGAAGACGCAAGTCTCCAATGTCTTAAAATTTGTAAGTACTAAAGTTATAAATAAAGCTTGGATGCCACTGAATCTTTAAATGAGACAAGCTCAGTCTGCCTTTGCTGTGGGCTAGTTCAGTGGGAATGTGAGGTAGCTGTGAGGCTGTTACGATTTGGTGGACTGTGGCCTGAATGCCGGCACCTTCCCAAGCTGCCCTGCACGCTCTGACCCAGTCTCATACATGTTTCTAATGGAAAAGCAGTAGCCTGCAGAGGCACTGCGAGACTCAGTGACCTAAGGTTATAGGTGCAGTATGGCTTCAAGACTCTTAGATAGACCTGTGGAGCCTTAAGACTAAAATTGGACAGTGGGAAACAAGCAGCTTTTGAAGTTCCCTCAATCTGTCCAAGAGGCAAGAGAGACATGGAGCAGGGTTGTGAACCTTGTCATTCTTTGTGAGAATGTTGCTTTTACAATTAAAACCCACGCAAACCCCCAGCTCTCGCTACAGCTTGTGTTACCCCAGCAAGATATCTGACATTTGAGACCGAATGGAAAGTCAAAGAATGTGAGGAATTTGGTGACTCAACATAGAGTTTATTATACCAATCCTACTGTTTAAGCCCGTGTAATGTAAGATTGTTTTACAGCATGTGGCATGGCTCTTTGGGGCTAATTTATAAGCAAACAATAATTATTCAAATAGGATTTTTTTTTCCTGAGCCTACATAAATTTGTTATCTTTTTGGCAGCAGGAGATGCTGCAAATTAATGTGCAGTTATATTTCTTGCATTGATGTTACTTGCTTTTCCTGGAGCAGCTCAATGTGTGCATTGACTGTGAGGCCTTACTACTGAACTTGACCTGGGAGTGGCATGGAGATAAGCCAAATGTTAAGAGAAAAGGAGGTCTTTGTGTAAAGATGCCAGTATATTAGGTCTCATTTCTAGGTCACACACTTGTTAGGGCTTCCTTCAAAGTGATAGATTCTTCTGCTAAAATTTAATGATGTCTGTTAAATCACAGGGTCATGAACTAGTGCATGTGCTGAAAATGGCTTGCCAAGGGACCATGAAGGCAAGGCCTTGTGTCAGAAGACTTCCAAAGCAAATTGGATTTTCCACACCGCAATGGCTGCATTTGACAATCTGTCAGTGGCCTGTAAAATTTTCCACCAATGATAACAAGACTGAGTTTCAGAGCACTGAAGCAATGCCACAAGCACGTTACAGAACAAATCACTCCCTTTTCAGTACATAATAGCTTCTTGATCATCAGTCAAAGAAAGAATTATCCTAACCAACAAACAGGCTGGAGGAGGCTGCTACCTCTCAACTGGCAGGTTGTCCCAGAGCTACTGCTGGGAGTCTGGGTGTTTGAGAATGCCCAGACTGACAGAGTGGTTGGGTGGGTGGATTTTTAGTGGGTGGTTCACAGAAAAAGAACAAGCTGCTAGATGTAAAGGCTATTCCTGAGCAGCCTTAAGGTGTCACCTGGCTCTTCTTGTAATTAAACCCAGGATGTGCTCAGCTACATCCTCTTCAGGAGGAAATGTGGATCACTAGCTAGTGCAGCAGGTGTTTGCATGGACAAGTGAGCTATCCAAACAAGACTCCTGACACTAGCATAACATCTATGTCTGGATTTTTCAATCTTAGTGCTCTGGATTTATCTTGCTATGTGCTATGTCACTTTATCTTCTCTCTCTTTAGTATAGTGAGAGATAGGGATCTGATGGTGTGGCGAAGAGGGGCAGGTATGGGATGGTTTTGTTGCAGGAAAGGCTTATATATGGGAGAGCCTGGATGTGCTTGGTTTTGGTCTATGACAAGAAGAGTCTTAGAAATCTTTTCTTCCTAACTTATTGGTTTTTGTGCCAAGACATGGGTTGCCTATTGTCTGCTGGGTGGGAAATTGCACAGCTTACGTACAGATTGGTAAACAGTTTTTCTATCTTTTACACTGTGACCCTTGAGAACTCTTTAATCATATTTTTTTTCACTCATCTTAAATGTATTTATATAGGAATTACACGTAACAGGCATTTCTGACAGACTGCTAAAATCACTGAAGCAGAATAACCTCTAGCATGACTGTGTTGGTGTTGCAGGAAAGATGATTTGGATCATTACAGAGCATCCTTTAAGTGGAATGGCTTGCTAGGCATCTTAATTTGGAGTCAGAAGGTCATGGGTTCAAATTTGAACTTATGCCCAATGATAACAGACAGCGGAAGTGCCAGCTGTGATGGCAAGCAGTATATTTTAACGCTGAGGTCATTACGATGATCTGTTAAGACAACTTCTGTCCTAAGGATGAGAAACTGAAGTGGAAGCTAAAGACCTCAAGAAAGACTTTCCAGAATACAGTCATAATCCCAGTGGCTTGATAAGCTCTTTAGTCATTTTTATTAAGTTGGTTTTTTTCCTCCATGTGATGGAGGAGGTGTGCTGTGGCTATATTGAGTTTTCAGAGCGTATAATGCCATCAGACCTGATATTTGAGACATGGGTCTTCCCTGAAACCTTATGAAAGGATCATTTAACATTACATTAATTTTCCTTATTTAATGTTGGGTAACTTTTAAAGCCTGATATCACAGAAGCATTTTTTGAGCCCTAGAAAGGGCTGAAATGAAGTTCCATCCATACTGTAGGCTTCCACTTGTGGTTCGCCTTGGGAGGAGCTGGAGCACGTACGGCACCTGGGCTGTGTCCCTCAGCCTGCTCTGCCTTGTTCTGCCAGCCCCTTAGCCTCAGTTTCTTCCTGGATGCAGCAGTACGTTGAAGTCTTGTGAGGACGAAGAAAGGAGCCTAAGTGTTGAGAACATATGCTGTGTTGATTTGCTTCTCTGGGGTTTTTAATGGCTGAAATGCTTGTTGCTATTCTACCATGTGTATTCAACATTTCTTTGTTAAAGAAAATATATATATATATATTCTTCTTTGGTCAGACCTTTTCTTCTCCACCCTTCCTGCCTTCACATACCAGGGAAATTCACTTTCCTCTCACCTCCCATACCTGTGAACTTGAATTGCTTTTACAAATAATAATCCTAGGGCAGTTGGTGAAAGCTGCTGGAGCTGTTGCGGCTGAAATGTGGGCAGCCTGAATCACTCTGACTGGATCAACAGAATAGTTGCAGGTGCCTGGGCTACTGCTGCTGGTCTGAAGGTTGGTTTCGATCTATGCTCACACCAGTTTGGATGAACTGTTTTTTAAAAGCAGGTTAGAAGCACACTGCCCTCATGTTGACAGCCTTATGCACTTAACTGTGCCAGCCTTAGACATTGTTTTGGATTGCTGCTGCCAAAAGAGGGTTGTTCAAGCTCCGTATCCTTCTGGTATCGACTTTCAGCTGAGATTTCTTCCAGTCAGAACAACTGGCAGGTAGACAAACAAATATTTAAAAAATTGAAACGAGATCCGTAATCCCTTTGTCCATCTTGGGAACCCAAGAGCTCTTTCCTGAGCTGCACCTGCAGTGAGCAGCGCTGGTCTCGTGCAGGACACAGGCTGGTGGCCGCGCCAGGGACGTGATGGCCACGCACATGCTGACCACTGGCCGCTTCAATCTCAGCCTGGATCAAGTAATGGAGAAGGAAATTCTAATTCCACCCAGTCTCTGAAGGATTTCAAATACTTTTCTGCCAAAAGAAAACAACATAAATCATGTTTGTGAGTGCAGAGCTGTCTGGCTTCCTTGGAGGGAAAGTGCAGCTAGGGTGGAGCAAGAGAACACAAGGGTGCAATGTTGCTGTTAAACTGCTGTGGTACAAAAATCCCCTCCAAGCTGCCTCCATCCCAGTGAAACTTGGGGGGTGATGGCTCTGTCACAGACATGCCAAGTGATTTCTTGGAAGAGGGAATGTCTGGGGACCGTGGCTGGGGTGCCGGCTGCAGAGAGGCTGGGACGACCTGGGGGTTTATCCTGTTTCCAGTGCGATGTGCGTGCATGTTTATGAAATCCATCACCCTGGGTGATGTCATGACATGATGAGAAACTGGGTCATAAATTAAAGGCAAAAAAAAAAAAAAACCCCACTGTGGGTCAGATGCTGGCAATAAATTCAGATAACAGCTCATCAGTGACTCTTCCCTTGTTCTTGTGGATGTATGCATTTTTTTTTTCCAGTTGGGAGAAGAGATGGTGAAAAGCAGCTGTTTTTTATTTGTTCTCCCTCCACATCTGATTAGATAGTCCTACTTCTGCCCACTGAGACGTGCTCGGGAACTCTCCCAGCCTCTCCATTCACTCATTTTCTCGGGCATCAAGGAGTTTGGGACTCTGCTGGAGCTTTGTTTCACAGGCTCACAGTACATTCAGAGGTACAAAGGACACCGTGATCATAGGGCTACAGGTCCCATGAGGCCAGAGTGTGCCAGATGCTGGGGCTGCCTCGGGGTGCAATGGGTTTGGGAAGGCAGCAGCAGGGACACGTTCTTCTCCCTAGCACTAAGCCCGTGATTTGTTGTCTTGGCAGTTCTGGGGCTCTGCAGATGCGTCCCCTGTCCAAGCTGGCTGGGAGAGACCTGTGCTGCAAGGAGGAGAGCAGGTTGTGATTTTGTACCAGTGCGTGAGGATCATCTGATAGTTAGCTTGGTAGTGTGGGAGCGAAGAATCCAGGGTCACGCATGCCCCTGGATATATCGCTTGCTAAAGGCTAAACAAGGCAGAAGGGTGAACTTCTGGCCTGTTGAAGTCAGTGTGAAAGCTCCTAGCAGCTCTGCTGGGCTTCCAAACAGGCCTTCCCAGGCCAAACTCGTAATGCTCTTGCTGGCTGCTTCATGCCTCATCCTGGAGGACTCCTAAGTCAGAGCACTTCACAGGCAGATGGCTTCTTTCAGGAGACAGGGATGAGCGTTTTGCACGGGCCGAGAAGACCCTTCTGGTTCTGTCTCTCCCTTCCCTTCACCTCGTTGTGTGACTAGTTTACAAGATTAATGTGTCTCAGCCTCTCTTCCCCTGCTACAGCTCTTCTTGGGTGTCTGGATCCTTAGTGCAGCTTAACCCCTTAGTAAGGGTGGCTGCTCCTCAGTGCTCGTTACTGACGTGAAGCTGGGACAGCTCGGAAGCCCTCCCAGGACAAGGAGACGGACACATAAGCTGTTCTGAGCCTGAGGACTTTTCCTTTTGCTAGAAGGGAAGGGGATCTCCCATCACGAGTCGGGATCAGTTGGGAGGTGAGCGCTCCGCGCTATGTCTGGGCAAGTCCTGGCCGAGCTGCAGCTCGCCTCACTCTCGCCTCTTAACCAACAGGGTGTTTAGTCACCATGTGGCTGTGCCTTGGGTTCCCAAAGGAATTTCTAGGAGACCCGGGTTAACTTCCATATGCAGGATGAGCAGGGGTTGTCGTAAACCCAAATTTCCCAGCGCAGGGAGGGAGCAACACAACCCTCCTGTAAGGCAAAGGTAAACATGGAAATAATAAGGTGGGAAATGTTACGTGAATTTATCCCAGGAACAAGTTTTCTCTGGGTCAGCTTAAATTGCTGGCACAAATTCCCAGCTGTTTCTATTCCCGACTAGTTTCTCTAGTGCCTTTTATCCACGCAGCTTGCATGCTAAAACCAGCGGAGGAAATTCAAGCCTGGGCAAAGGGAGCACCCCTTGGATCTGCACTAAGCTCCGGAGGTTTCCGCGGTGTGCGGGGCTGCGGCTGGAGGGAGGGAGACGGGGCCTTACCCAGCCCCCTTGCTGGGGGTTGCAGGAAACCTGGCCCCTTTACAGCTCTTCTGGCCTGCGGTGACCATGTTGGTGCAAAAACTCTGCCTGACTCTGCATCAACAAGTTCAGTTTTCAAAAGAAGGAAAACTTGTTTTATTTTAGCAAAGCTTTGTGAGAGATAGAAGTTTCCAGCTAAGATCTGTAATGCTCAGGTTCAGGTATCGGTTGCATAATTTCCTGTGTTATTTCAACACTCTAGTTTTTCTCCTTTTCTTTTCTTTTCTTTTCTTTTCTTTTCTTTTCTTTTCTTTTCTTTTCTTTTCTTTTCTTTTCTTTTCTTTTCTTTTCTTTTCTTTCTTTCACATGAGCTTCTTTGCATACTGGATAAGTCTTATATAAGCATATGTTGGGTTGGAAAATCTTTTTTTTTTTTTTTTTAAATTATTTTCTTTGGCAGGGAGCTCCTGGCACATGATACTGCACTCGGAGCCATCAACTGTAGCTGTGATACAGATGTTCATTGCCTGTATAATCTTTCTCATATCAAGCAATTACCCTGGGCCGATTTCTTTATTTTAAGCACCTTGTTGTGGGAACAGAGCTGTAAATGCATGAATTGCTGTGTTCCCTTATACTTTTTACAGCAGGCAAACAAAAAAAAAAACTAGCGGAGGGCCTTGGTGAAAATCAAACAAGCAGGATTCTTTAGATAAGGAAGGAGAACCACTAACAGACAATAAAAAAGAAAAGCTCTCGAAAGAGATATACTGGAAAAGTGCCAGCAGCACATAGCTGTGTGGAGACTAAATAAAACCAGGTGAGTTTCCTGCCATTGTGCAATATCGAATGTGATTTCCATTTGTGATGGACGTGCTGTTTCTGCCAAGATCATCTGGAGGTTTTCATTTTAGGCCTTCTTATTTTTGTTGGCCTAATATAGAGCTGCAGCACAGAGTGCTAAAAGGCAATGTCGCAGCAATGGCATTCACAGCAGATGAGGAAATCACTCACATTAAGTGGGTAAGAGACTTCCTGGGAGAAGCTTTTTTTTTTTTTTTTTCCCTTGGATTGGCAGCATAGGTTGCAGGATTGCATCCAACGCAAAACAAAATGGGAAAATCTTATGACAAGAAACAATGTATTAGCGACGATCCTTTCACCAATGCCATCAGGTAGCATCCTTCAAAAAATAAGGATCTGGCTTGGTCCCAAAATCTCATTCGAACACTAGGTGCAGAGCTGAGATGCAGATGGGGCTGATTTGCACTTCTGAAGCGAGGCGCAGAGGCTGGCAAGCCGCCTCGGAGACTGGCGGAGGTTTCTCTCCCACGGCGGTGTGCCCGGGTGGAGCGGGCTCCAAGGTGCCTCCTGCAGCACGTCAGGGCAGGGGGCCGCCCTGGGTGAACCCGCTCACGAGGAGCTGCCGGCGGCGACGGGTGCGCGGAATCACGGCACTGCTGCGCTCCTCTCCGCCGCGCCGGCACCTGCTGTGCTCTGTTCTCACTCAGGAGCCTCAGAAACATCCTGATGCTGCTGGGGGAGCACGAGGAAGCTCTCTGGGATGCCCACTGGTGCAGTTGTGAAGGAAATGTTGGAGCAGCGCGTGTGCAGGAAATCTGGGCCCAGCCCTCTGCCGATGTTCAAAGTGTGTGGAGCGCGCTTGAGCAAATGCTCAGGGGATCGCCTGGAGCAAGATCCAAAAGGGGGATCCATTTACATGAATAACAAGGATACGCAGGAAAAAGAGTTAATGCTAATGATATTCTGAAAGGGGTATTAAACTTGCTGCTTCAGGGCTTAAGCACTCTGCAGCTTGGGCTGGAGTTGAACACAGCATGCTGGAAAATGAATCCAGATTTGCTACTGGAACAGGTGGCAGGAACCATGAGACATAGTGGTGTCCTTAAATCAGGAATTTGGCATTTTCAGGCTTTTGCAGATGGACTGGAGTTTGTTTCTGAACAGCACTTATTTACTTCTAAAAAGGCAACATAAGCATAAGCCATGTTTTCTTGTAAGTCATCTTTTAAAACAGAGAGCTCACAGTGAGGGCAACCTTCTGGCAAAATCCGTACAAATTTGGAAAAAAATACCTGCATTTACATGCTCTGTGTCTCCTGCCTGAGGTACGAATCTCTACTTCTTCTGCTTGCAGAAGCAGAGATCTCACTTGGGTGGCCACAGACTAGGAAGGAAAAGGAGAAGGAAGCGAATGCCTCAGATGGGCAGACAACCCTGTATGATCCTCCAGCCACCCTGCATGTGTCCTCTTACTGTACGTGCAAGTACGATAAGCAGCTACTGCATGTACCTGTACAGGGGTTATAACAGCGTTCAGTTGGTCTGGTGTGAAAAAGAAATAGGGTTGCTTGTCATTCCCTGGTAGACAAAGGCATGTGGTGTTTGTTTTTGATCATGTGTTTCATGGTGAGATATCTGATCCAAGCCTGACTATACTCCTGCCTCGTGTGACCTAAGATGCAGTTATTTGGATCAGCCCATGCCTTTAGGGCATGGCCTTGAGGTGCGTGGAGCATGGGGGCACCAGACGTGAGTAGGAATGTTGGAGACTTTGACATTTGACATAGTTGTGTGTATGTACAGCATCCATCCTGCTCTGCAAGGCACGTGGGGAGAGCCAAGGTGCCGCTGAGTTCCCACACTACTCATGCCGGACAGACTTGGATGTTTCCATGCTGCCACAGGGATTTTTGTGACAGCCAAGGTCATCCCAAACAGAGACTGCACTGCCACAGTCATCCTGTTGGGCAGTTTGTTTTCCTGCACCATCAAATTCTCAGATTTGTCCATGTCCTTGCTTGGGGCTGCAGTTGCACTGCCAGATGCAGTTGTGACTACCCAGCCTATCTCATCTGCCTGGCATGGCCACCTTGTGGGAGTCACGGCCTTCCCTCATCGGAGCAGCTTGTTCCATTGCTCCCCGGCCCATTCCGGTGTGAATAATAGGACATCATTAGAAATAGGAAGTGTAGAAACACAGTTCTTATGGTGGGGAGTTGTTGGTCACACCAAGAAGAAGAGGGGGCAGTAATTTCTGCAGCTGGAACAGGCTGGAGGTAGCAACTCCACTACCCAGTGTCCAGAAGGATGTATGACTGCCCTGTGGCTCCTAGTTTTGGCACACAAGAACCCATGAGCTAAGGCAGTGGGACTGGGGCTAAGTAGGAGCAAAACTGCTTTCATCACCAAGGTCTGAAGCCAATTCTGGAGTGCAGAACCATTTAGCTCCCTGATCCAGACACAGCAGAGTGGCTTTTGCAGGGGAAAGGACAGAAGTGGTGAACCTGGCCCTGTTGGCCTTAGCAAATCTGGTGGGAAGCTTGAGGCAGGGGTCAGCCAAGGGGAGAGGAGTCTTTCAAGAGCAATACTTGCAGAGGGAATGGGAGCAGTATGTTTTCCACCTACCTCCACACATCTGGGTTCTCAGCGTCCTCTCTCCAGCCTCTTGCTGGGCCCAGGATCAAGAGGAATTATTTAGATGTTTTCTTGCTATTCTGAAGTGATAGGATTTTTTTTTTCTGGAATAGCTGAGCTGAGGTGAGATTTCTCAGAGATTTTGCAAGAGTCTCAGTAATGGACAGAAGCTGTTCGCTTCTCAGAGATTCTCCAGACCTAGCAGTCTATGGAAGGTTCATCTGTCAGCAATTGTGGAACGTGCTGGTTAGCACCATCCCTTTCCTTTGATAGATCATGCTACTTTCTTCCAGAAATTTCATTTACATGGGACTTCTGGCAGCCTAGTGCTTCCTAGATGGAAAAATCCAACAAACAGTCTGTTCTTTCTCCTCAACAGAATCATTTCTCATTTTCAGAGGCAAGATCTCATCTGTTGCTGAATCTTGGTGCAAAATTGTTCATTTTTTTCTCCACATCTTCAGCAAACCATTCTTTTCCCGCACGTATTGTTGGAGATGTGCAAAGACTTACTATATGCATTTTACTGAGAAGATGATAGGGCATTTGTGACTTAGGAAATGTTGGTCTAACTTTGATTTTTTCTCATTTCCCACAAAAGAAGAGAAATGTCAAGCTGGCTCAAAACAGGATGTTAATGGATTGTGATACTGCTGTAGGTTTGGGGCAGGCAACAATGTTTTTGTGTGTCTCAGAGCTTAGTAGTTGTTCTGCTATCCTTGTTCTTTAAAACAGGAGGGTGAAATCAAATTTAGGAGAGAAATAAATAGACTTTATACCATGATGAATTTGGTTCCTTGAATAAGAATTCATAAATCTCCCTTAAAGAGAAATAAAGCACATCTCCTAAATATGGGGAGAAATTTTAATCCCAGTTGCCTTCCGATACTCACCCTCATCTCAACAGTATTTTATTTTTCTTAAATAAAATTCAAGACAAAATTTTTAAATTTTATTCTTTAATAAATTTTGCCACAAGTGGCAAGTCTTGCACAAACAGGGAAGCAGGGTCTCTTCTCGCTTGCTTAGGTGGTGTTCCTGGTACCTGCCCCCAGTACACTGGGGCATGGAGATGCTTTTGACTTTTGCACTCTCTGGGTTCAAGACCTGTCTGGAAGAGATTAATTCCCAGGCAGGCAGATCTCTCCTTTCCCAGTTGTCAAACTCGGAGCTGGCCCACAGACAAATTCCAAAATTTCATCTGGTTGTATTGTGAGGAACTGATTTATGGCATGCCCTGGTCCTGGCTGCGTTGTCTCCCACTGTGTGCCCAGGACTATCCGAGTGCTTGGGCTCTGCCCCTGGCATCCCACTAGAGCATTTCTCAATCTAGGATGGAATTCAATCCCATTTCAGCTTAATGAAGTTAAATTCAAAACGATGGTATCTGGAACTGACCTTCCTGCAACTTCTTCCCCCCTGCAACTGTCACAGCTCCCTCAGAGGCACCAGAGATTATCCAAGCATTTGGGGACACAAGTCTAGGCACCCGGTGTCACTAATTTGATCTTTTATAAGCCAGCCGAGATGTAAATTGATGGGGGCCGCACAGAAGGAAGTAGGGGAAGGTGAACTTGTTCTACCTCTGCAGGTCGAACAAGCAAGACAGCAGATAATTTTAAGAGAATAAACAACTTGTAAGGATAGTGGGAGGTCAAAGGTTAGGAGGTAGTAGATGGGCTTGTGCGGAAAGGAGTGAAGTTGCGAAATAATCCTGGAAACCCTCTTCAAAAGCAGCCGAGGTGGCTGAGCTGCCCCTGTTGCCCATGGGGGCAGAAAGGAGTCAGCGCAGGGATGGAAGGTCGGCTGTGCCGGAAAGCTGGGACGGTCACAGTGTGGATGTCGCTAGGGTATCCCAGCGGTTAGTTTCTATCCTAAGACTAGGGCAGTTAGATTGCACAATGTTATTTCTACCGAGAGGTAGAAAACAGAGCTTGTGCCTAGAAAAGCTAAAAGAAGGAGCAGCAGCGCAGCCTTGTTCCGTCAGAGGGACCCCTGCCAGGTAGGTACAGCTGGAAAGATCTCTTGAGTGCTGCTAGCACGGACCTGTTTGCAATGGGAATGGGCAGTGAAATTTTTAACAAAATTACCCTGCTGGGCCAGAAAAGCCTTTGGATATGTTTTTTCCATGCAAGGCCAGTTGGATCCTGTTATAACCCACAGTACATTTCCTAGGTGTAGGACTTTCTGCTAATGTGCATATAGACTGTTCTTCTAATAAAAGCAATTGGCCACAAGGAATGCAGCAGTTTAAACTTCAGCTTGTGTGAAAAGCTAAAAGGGAAAATAATCAGTTGATGTTCCAGACAAGGAGGTTTTATCCATGCAGGTCTGGCATATGCATCTAGCTCGTTCCTGACACAATTCCAAGAATTTCTGTCTGAGTGTCAAAAAAAAATCACTCTGGATTCAGAGAGGCCAGTTCAAGACTCAGCACACGCAGCCTGGACTGTTCACATTTCCAGATTCTGAATCATTTCCTCCATTTGCTCTCCCGTCTGGGTCTGGGGCTGTCCAGCTCTCCAACTTCCATGCTTCCTGAGCCGAGCTGGCCTTGAGTTCCCGTGCGCGGAGCTGCGCACTGCTGGCCCCAGCTGCGTTACAGCTACCAGGAGTTGTCCTCGAGCTGAAGCACCTTCCCTGCCTGCCAAAGGAGCCCCTGGCCTGCTGGGGTCAGCCACGAGGTTCCCACTGGGGTGAGATATGTAGAAAATCTCTGCAGAGCCTTCACTGACATCCCCATCTTGCAGGAGAATGGACAGAAGCAGCTTGGGTTTGAGAGGTGCAAAGTGCAGAGTATTGCAAGGGAGACCTGTAAGGGCAAAGACACCATGGGCACATGAAGACTCTGGTTGATGCCAGAACTGTCTTTTACAGCTGATTTGCTGCCAGAAATGCTCTTAAGCCTCACTAGCATCTCTCTGTTTTGTTCCACACACTGGATATAATTTGGAGCTATTGCAACTGGCTCTCCACCAGTGAGAGGAAGAGTTTTGGTGCTTCCAATAGCTTTTTGGTAATTTAAATATATGAGTATCCAGCTTGATCCCTTTTTGAGAGGAGAATGTTTCCACAAGGAGAAGGGAAAAGAACACAAAAGAAATGAAATCACTGGCTTCTAATGAAGCTTGCCATTAAAATCTCTCAGTTGCTGTATTGCAATTAGCAGAGTAGTGCAAACACATCGACGATGGGGGCTTCTCTGTTAGATGTGCAAAATAAGCTGGTTAGGGGAAACTGAAAAAGACACTGGTTTCATGAAACAGTGATCTGCTGTGCCGCAAAGCATGGGGTGCCTGCGCCAGGGCACAAGCGGCCTCAGAAGTGCTTATCAACAGGAGCAGCCACAGCTCTCCGAATAGCTGGGCCAAGTGCTATTTTGGCTTGGCCAAAACAAATGGCTGTTTCCCCTCGCTGTGCAAGTTTTAAAACATAGGCTGTCATGTGAAGGAAATTGTGTATGACGCTGATGAATGGTTGTGAAATACCCTGTTTGCCAGAAATATTTCTGGATTCTGCAATTTCATTGCAAATTACAGAATGCCGGATCCAGCCCTGCACTAAGGCTAAAAACAAACCTTCCTTTCCTCTGTTGGCAGTTTTACCCCTCTTTTGTCTTCCCTGCCACCCACATGTCCCTCCGGGCAGCCAGCTTCAGTGCCAGGGACTTTTCAGAAGACCCCTGCGACAGGCTGGGGCCAGGTCCTCAACCGGGATAAACAGTTAGACCTTGGCTGAAACCAGAGCAGCTCTGACAGCTCACATCTGCCGGCGGTCTGGCCCCACACCCCATTGCGGCTCCTTCAAGATGAGCAAAACGGAATGATTGGAAATCGCTGGTTGCTCCGTCTGTCTTGGCCGCGGCGCTGGATGGCGCTGGAGGAGGCATAGCAACGGGAGAGGAATGTCCCCGTAAAAAGATAACCGCGCTTTGCCGAGGCCACGGAGCAGTGAAGTTTGTTAAAGCAATCAGTACGTGTCATAATGTTTATTTAACTGGGAGCGGGGCCGATGGAAAAGCGTCGCAGCTGTGGAGCTGCCCAAGAACACTACAGAGTGGGGAGGGAGCGTAGATTTAGTAGCCGTCTTGCCCAGTAAGGGAAAACAAGGTGCATGGTGGAGCAATCTGCAGGGCAGATAGCCGGGGGTACCCAGGTAGCTGCCTCCCGCTCGCGCTGCTGCAGGAGGGAGCCTGGAGTTGTATTATCTGAAGTTCACATGCAGGTTAACAGCTTGGAGGATGTGGTCGCAAGTCTAAAGGGAACAAAATTTAATTCTTCTCCAAACACATGCTCTTTCTGTTTGAAGGCAGATAACCTCCTTGGCTGTGTTATTGGCTAGCGGCAGATAGACTGAACGTGGCAGCAGAGTGATGCTTGAATTCCTCCGCAAATAAATGGGGAGAACTTGACACCGCAAAGTCAACGTGTGGCCAAATGCTGCTTTAGCTCATTTCCTGGGGAGCCCGAGCAAAGCGCAGCTCCAGCGCGGCTCCTTCTGCAGGAGGCCAACGAAAGAGGCAGGAGGCTCTGCAACGTGTACAGTGATAGATGAAATCAAATAGCCCAGGGCTCCGAAAGTGGGATCTGTCAGGCTGCTGTCAGGTGTGCCAAGGGAGGTGGGAAAGTTGCAGGGCTTGCTGGAAAAAAAAATAGACTTTTTGCCCCAAAGAAAGCCCTGCAACATTTTTTTTTAACTGAAATTAAAAGTGCTTTTGATCAAAATTGGAAACATTTTTCTTTTCATACAAAACAATCATTTGAGGAAGACAAACTTATCCTTTGTTGCAAAAAAAAAAGTATTTTAGCTGAAGACATTGTTTCTTTACCAAAATGGGGAAGCAGTGGATGGGTAGTACTCAGTCCATCTAACACTTAGCCAGCCAGTGTAGCCCCAATATGTTGACTAGAGAACAACGCCATGCCGGCTGTCCAGGTGGAAGCAGTAAGGGCTCCTTTCCCACTCCCAGGTCTTCACATCTGCTTTGGGAATGAGCCTCTGCTGAGCCACCTTCCAAGGCGGCTTTTTCCAAACCTCCTCTCCTCTTTGCTGAACAGAGACAGCCCCAGGGAGACCTTGTGCTTAGCTCGGATCTTGCCCACAAGCTGGCACAGGCCTTCCCTTCGAAGACCCACTGGAGCGATGGAGCAGCTCTACCACATACACCGCTTTCCTCCTGCTCCGCTCCTATCTCTGTAACAAAGTCCAGGCTTCCTGGTCGCCCTACAGAAAAAAAAAAAGAGAGAGAAAAAAAGACCATTTCAGAGACCAAATTGCCCATAATTTGCATGCCTCTCCTCACTTTGAAACACAAGACGGCTGATGATAACATCACGAGTGACAGCAGTGGTATCTGTTGCTAATTACAAGCTGACATTATGGTCAAGCAGAGCCATGGGGCCCATAAAAAGCTTATTCAAAGTTGCTTTTCTACCACTTCAAACATGGGCTGGACACAATGCCAGGCATTTTCCACCTTCCCAAGGAAGGCTCCCTCTGGATCGGCCTGGTGGCTCCTGGCTCATTGCTTAAGGAAGCAGCAGAGGTTACAACAGCCCGTTCTCTGCATGGAGCAAACCGACCCTGCCATGATGAAACCTGTGCATCTTGGAGAGAGATAACAGTCGTCGATATTTCCGCAGCACCTTCCCACACACGGGCTGTCTGGCCGGGCCGCCCCGCGCCAGCGGCCGACCTGCCTCTGCCCCGTGCTGGGCAGAGGGGCCAAGGTGCCGACGTCTGCGTTTCTCCTCTAACCACAGGACACGCTGGCCCTAGCAGGGTGCTCCAGATTTTTTTTCCCCCAACCCCAGTTGTTTTTCAAGCATTGCTGTCTCCTGTGCAACTTCTGCCAATGCTTGTCCTGTGGCTACTCCCAGGACTTTGGCTTTTCTGCTTCCAAGGCTATTTTCTTTCACGAAGACTGAATTTAAAGAAAGCGTTTCCTGCAAGAAGCCAGAGCTTCCCTGATGGCCGTGGGCAGAACGGGCTCCCTCCCAGCAAAGCAGATCCCTTGCGCTGTGATTCCCTGGCAGAAAGGCATCGCCCTCGGCCGCAGCCTGCCCTCTGCGCGGTGCAGACACCCGCTCTGGTTAATTGGCAGTGTGCTTGCAAACAGATTAATTAAGCTGATGCAACTCCTTGCAGGGACATTATTGCCGGTTCAAATCTGCCTTGTCTCACTTCAGGCTGCAGCTCCAGGGATGTAACTAAAACTGGGTTGCGTGCAGGCAGTTAGACAAATTCCTTGTGGATGGGTCCTTCTGTGGCCATTGCAAGCACGAGCCCATGAATCCCCACTCTGCCGCTGGCTCCATACTCCAGGGTTCATATATACTTTCTGTAAGTGTTTGCTACTGGCCACCAGAAGTCATGGAGAGGCAAGACAGGGCTTTAGCTGATCAGATTTGTTCATCAGGATTTATGACTGGTCGCATCTCTACTGAGATAATCCATGTAACTTAAGTTGACATGACTTCACCTTTCTCATTGTGAAGCAGCTTGTTTTTAATGTGAAGTTGGTTTGCTCACATAGATGTGGCACCAAGTGGTGCAGGATGGGCGGCAAAGAGCAGTCCTGCGGCCCAACGTTGCTCTTGCCTTGGCAAGTGAAAGCAGTGTAAACCAGGTGCCCGCTGATGTAAGAGCAGGTATGAGGGAACTGCTATTGCCTGAGTATGCAAAGGGATTTGCTTCTGCCCATCTTCATGGGGACCCTGACACCTCCATCTTCTCCCCTGCAAGCTCAGGATTGTGTATCGGGAAAGCAGCAGCCGATCCCCTACTGTGGTCCTGGTTGTCCCAGGCTGCTCAGGAGGCACTTTCTACCTTGGACCTGGCCCCTTTCTCTTCTCCTTGGTATTTATTCCTTGTTTCTGGCTCTCTCATGGCCTTTGAGCCCCACTGCCATGGCCAGAGCTCAGCTCTCGGCTCTCCTCACCAAGGCAAGTGGTAGCCAAAGGATGGAGAATGGGCTCTGTTAGACATTACTCCATCTTGCTGCATGCATAAAATAATGCACAGGCCCTTCTTAAGCCTCTTCCCAATTGTGTGAAGAAAGCAGGTATGCAAAAACACATTCTTTGCCTTGGTGAGAATCATCTGTCACCCTGGCACCAAGGTAGATCCTCCTGGCTTTATTATCACTGGGAGGGTGGAGAAGAGCTCCCTTTGCTGGGATGGAGGTGGTGCTGGTGGTAGTGGAAGGAAGACTGTACAGCAAGGCCGCTTTTCTCTCAGTGTATAAGCCAGAGTGGTGAAAAAGGCTTTTTGGTCCTAGATGCCATGTGGACCTCTAGCAAATCCCATTAATATGTCCCCACTGCATTTTCTGGGCTTCAGAGCAATCCTAGATGAATTCCTTCTTTTATCCTAATGACAAACACACAATTGTCCCAAAGAACTCCATGGCACTCATATCTCTAGTATAATCTTTAATTTTATTCTGCAGCCTTTGGTCTTGGTTGAACGCTGCTATGTGGGCAGGAAAATCAATCCAGACCACATTTGCACAGTATTGTTACGTGGTGCTTCATGTGGCTCCACTCAGAAACTTTCTCTGGTGTCTTCTGTGGGAAAATAGTGCCCAGAATATAGGAAGAGAGACCAAAAAAAAAAAAAAAAGGCAAAAAGGTTTAGGAGACACTGTCAGAGACTCTGGTGCTATGTGTAAGCATAGGAAAGTTACGAGATAACTTGAGATAGCTCTGGTGGGGAAGAAGGGGAGGCTTACCACCAAAATGCTGGCAGTGTGCAAACCTCCTGGGGTGCCTGCGTGCAGACAGTTGCATTTGGTTCATGCAGTTCATAACTAATGGCCCACGGGCAGCTGAGTTCTGCAGATAAACTTTACAAAAGAGATAGATGGAATTTGGTGCTTTGAGTTCATTTGGTGTAAATCACATCAAATTATTTATTCATCATCATTCATTATTTCCTCAAACTCTAACATGGAAACTGTTGACTTGGGCTAACTCCAGCCTGAAAGCTTTTGCCTCGACAATGATGTTGGTCAGGGTGTGGAGCCTTGGGTTTGGTGGTGCTTCTGGATTTACTAGGAGCTCTGACACACAAATTCTATTGAATTTTTATTTGCAGATGTTGAAGACATGTTTTTTCTTAGATTAGCTGTTTTAGGCCTGGAGAGCAGTCACTCTTGCAGGACAGCAGCTTCTCTTTGCTGGCTCCATGGAAGCGCTGCTCCACATGTATCATGGCCTACCAGGCTCCTGTGTGGCTACAAAGCCAACCTAAGTAGCTAAGACACCTGATTCCAAACTTATGACAGACAGAGCAAAGACACTATGGTGTGTGGTTGTTTCTGCGCAATGACTTGAGATATATTGTCACAGAGAGGTCACTCTCCTGGGTGACCTCTGGAAGGAAATGATTTTTTTCTCTTCCCTGACAATAAAGCATTTTTAGCATTTACCAAACTTGTGTTCCTCATGCACCTCCCAGTGTTTTCCTTTGCTGCTGGGCAAGGGTTTCTCTTCTCTACCTCTGCCCCTATTGGTGATGCTAATAACTATGTGTGTGCTTGCGCTAGAGGAATGAAAGAGGAAGCAGAGCAGCCCATCTGCAGAGCCCTGATGCTCCCTAATGAGTTCCTTGTGTTCTCAGAAGAGTTTGATCCAGGGATGCGTTAACTCTGCAGCAGTGCAGAGATGCGACACCCTTGGCAAAGCAGGAGGGGTTGAGCTGTACAACCATGGCTGTTTGACCAAGGGCTTGCCTGAAGAATGATCCTTCTGTCCCTGTGTATTTGCTCTCTGGAGACACCTGGGGCAGCACACGTGGCAACTGAGAGCTGAGAGACTCTTACCAGCTGTGGTTTTGCCTGTGATTGAGCTCAGGTGGAAGTTTGGGTCTTGTTTAGTCCATTGCTTAAATAGGGTTGCTGCCACACCAGCTAGAAGGCTTGGTGTAACCTTTCTTTGTGGCCCTTAGAACTTCTGGCTTTTAGGAGAGAGAAAACAAAACAAAACAAAAAAAAACAAAAAAAAACCACACATGGAGTGCTCAATGTATTTAATCTGCTAACTGGAGTGGGACTCATAGCTTACTGGAGTGATGGTGCAGCAAGAATCCCTTCCAGCTCAGGTAACTGGAATGACTCTGCTTTTTGACCTGAAATGCATCCCTAGCTGTATTTACTGTATCATTTCCCTGCTCTAGTCCCCATGTTGTTTGTGGGGAGTGTGGGAGGATTGTGCTTTGTGAACATCTTTGCTGAATGTATGAGAGAGTTTAAAATGTCAGATTGACCTTTTGAAGTTTTTCTTTTCTTGCTGAAGAGGGTTTCTATACAATTCATGTCATGAATCAATCCAAAGGGATACAATTTTCTGCACCAGTTAAATAAGAGGTTGTTAAACCTAACAAACATTTCCCAGCTTGCCTGCACTTTCACGCAGTGTTGGACTATAAATACAGGCTGTGCTTATAACAACATAAACAATATGCTACTCAAAGGCAGGAGACATTATATACCTCTCCTCATTTTATTTTTAAGCTGCCTGTGAAATATATACATACATTTCTAATATGTTTACTTAAGCAGGAAGCAGAGGAATAGTTTGAGATAATGTTTCAGCCTATTGTGAGTTATATGCTCTGCAATGATTATTGTTTCCTTTATGCAGTAATTTTTCAAGCATGGAGAGAAAAAGCTGAAAATTCTTGTCAATTCCTCAATTGTAGGACTGATTTGCTGGAATTTCCACTGCATTTTCTTCTCAAAATATGACATCTGAGACCACTGATAAGGGGAGGATGAGATTAAATGGTCCTAATTCTTTTCATATATTATGGTGACTAATTCCTCTTGCTATCAGCACTTGCCTTGGTTCAGCTGCCTGGATCATTGCTTGTTTTCTCCTGCTGGTTGGGAGATCAGAGGGGCGATAAGAGCTTGAAGGTCCAGAGAAGGATGGCATCAATTTAAAGGAGGAAGATGCCTAAGCTGTAGCCAAAGTTTATTCTGGATGTATGGTCCTATTTTAGCCTCATGCCCTTTCCTCACTCACAAATACTTCCTCTGTAGACATCACCACTGAAGTGGGACACAGGAGCAAATCTTAACTGATGCAAAACATCAGTGCTGGCAGCTGGTGAAGCCTTGTTTCTGGCAGGGTGACCAGTGCAAGGCACAGCTTTACAGATATAGTCAGGAACAGGCTTAGGAAGGGGCTGGAAAAGGCTCCTCTGTCTGAAGAAAACTGTCCCATATTGGGCTAGTGACCCCTTCTGCACAAGCCTGCCTGCAAGGGAGAGGGTGACCTGGGAGCTAGTCCATGTGTGTCTGTCCCTCACCAGATGAGACCAGATGCTGTTGCTGTGTCCTTCCAGGGACTGGGCTCACCTAAAATCAAGTTTAGGGCAGCCCTTCCCTCACCCATCTTGTAATGCTCTTGTGTTGTGTGCTCCCCAAGGGTAGAAAAAATAAAATGTCTCCTAAGGGCCTGCTAAGTGCCCTTGCTCTTTCCTTGTGCAGTCCCTGGTATGAGGGCCTGAGATGAGGACTTCACGCCAAAAATTTATGGCCTGACACAGCTGAGGGCAGCTCATTGGAGCCAAGTCCTGCCCTTGGCCACGCTTGAGCACGCACGCTGAATGTGTTTGGTCTCCAGGAGGTCGGCCAGGACAGAAATATTTGGCCTTTTGTCTACTGCTCCCCTCAGAGGCAGTGGGTGGAGGAATCTGCAGAGCCTTTGGGCTCTGCTGCCTCATCCTTGGCTGTTGGGCGCTGGCAAGCAAGGAGATAAAGGCCAAGTGTTTAACTTGGGAGGTGACTGGAGGGCATACAAACAGCCTGGCGGGTGCATATTCCTCCTTCTCTTCACGTGGTGCGTGTCTGGGTCTGCACCATGGGAACGGGTGGTGGCCACCGTCTGTGCCCATGGCAACGGCGCCTCACGCTGCTCCTGCCCCATGGTGTGATGCTGCTACGGTGGCTGGAGACCACGGCAAGGCAAAGACCAGCAGCTCTGCTCTCCTGGTGTCAGGAGTAAATTAAAGCTGGGTAAAGAATGAGGACGGGCTCAAGGCTTCCCCAGGCTGGGCTCCTGGCTTGGGTCAATGGGGACATGCGAAGCCTGAGGAGCAGCTTTGTGGGTGCCCTAAATCTGATGGACAGCTCTCTGATGGGCAGATAAAAGGCAAGGATGCATAAGGAAATAATTGTAATAGGGGCTAGAGCAGTGGGTTGCTGGTCAAAAGTGTAAAGAAGAGCCCAGCCTGAGAAAAGGCATCCAAGAGCAAACAAATGGGATGATCCCTGACCCTTGTGCTGGTGTGACTGTGAAAGGGAGGGGATCTGGGCCTGGTGGGGACTGGGAGACCAGTGGGCCGAGAGCTGCTGTGGCCTGGACCTAACTCTGCACTTGCTGTGTGTGCTGCTCTGAAGGACCTGCTCCAACTCATTCTTCATCGGTGGGGAAACTTGGAGATTTCAGCAAGCCAGGTCCACAGGATGCAGGCATCAGGGCTGAAGTTAGTGGGGTGACTTTTCAAGGAAAGTGTACAGCAGCTTGGCTTGTGACAGGCGCCAGCTTCAAGAGCTGGGTCCTATGGGATCACCACTCCTCTCCTGGCTTCCTAAGTCATGTCTGTTAGCCGCTTCTGCAAGGACTGAACCAGAGCCAGAAGCACTTCATGACACCCCCGAGCCTCCTTTCCCGTCCAACCACAAGCCTCATTTGGAAGACTGCTTTATCCAACTTCTGGCACACAGTTGCTGAAGGGGCAAGGTCATGAGCTGTCACTTTGCTTGGCCTTGATGTGGTGTAAATGCAGCAATTGGCATAGTGACCTCGATGCAGCTCTGAGCCCACATCTCAGTGGGAACTGCACAGATCCTACATGTGCAGCCTTCCAACAAGTAGGATTTGCTGCTGGCATCGGCATGAGCCTCTGGGTGTGGAGGAAGCACCCCTTTTCTGGCCTCGCTGTTGACGCTGACCTTGCTGAGAGGACACAGGCTGGCTTGCGGGTGCAGAGGGACTGACACTGGGTGCACCCACGGCACAGCTGCTCTCATTAGGGCTGTTTGGTTTTTGCAGTGAACTGTGTGTCACACTGAAAACTGATATGGGAGGGAGGAAAACAGTGTCCTTTCTCCCCACCCCATGCTCCCTCATGCAAATGAAGGGGCAGAAGTTACTCCCTTGCAAAGAGACATAGGAAAGTTGGTGAAATAATAAAGGAGCTGTTAAAGATGCAAAAGCACCAAAGAGCAATAAGTTGGGGATTATTTTTCTTATCCTGTTCTGCTTTGATAATACACAGATACAAGCCTAGCAGTGAGGAATGTCTGTGATGTGCTTGAAAAATAAGATGTCCTGGCCTGCTGTGCAGCTGGCAGCTGCAGGTGGGCAAGTCACTAAATTGCTCAGCTGTTAATGGACAGCCTTGTAATCCCATTGAAAGTGCTGGTGAATGAGTGGAAAAAGTTGGAGATGTGGTTGGTATGAATATCCAGATGTCCTGCCCCGATGGGAATGTTAGAGCTGGCAAAGCTGGGCTAGAAGCATCATGAGGAATGGGTCTTCTCCAAAGGCTTCTGGTGCTCTGTGTTTCTCCTCTGATTGCAACAAGGAAAAGTGCAGAGGTTGCAATATGTGTTTACACTTGCTTTAGTCTAGCACCTGACTGGCATGTAGGTTCATTCTGCACTTGAAACATGTAGTGTCTAATCAGTGACAAAGTTAGGTGGAAGTTCTATGCATTCAATCTCTCTTGTCAAGAGATTATTTTGACTGAATTCCTTTCTCTCCATCCCTTACTTTCTCTCTCCTCCAGGATGGCTCTTTCTGCCTTTGCTTGGAGGTGCTGCTGCCTCAGAAAGGAGCTGCAGACTGTGCCACGATAAGCTATCTTGTATTTGTTTAGTGCTCAGCATCACATGGTTCCCAGTGTACCGTTGTGCTTGGCTTGAACATTTCTTGCTGTTTTCTAATTTGAATCCAAGCCCTGGTTCTCAGCCTACTACAAGGGTGTACTCAGCCCTGATGCCTGCTAGCTGAATGCAAAACAGACTTGTTTTAGGAAAGTCATTGCAACTCTTTGCATAGATTAGCAAAGTCCTGGGTGTTTAGCAAGATGGCATGAGGTAGGGCAAGGCAAGTGTCTGGTGGTCCATATTTCATTATATCACCCTCATGCTGTAGCATGCTGCATAGGCCCCTTGCTTACCTTTCTGTGCCTGGGACAGTGCTGGTAAGATGAGGGTGATAACCCTGATCTGTCATATGTGAATAAGGCAATGGCAAAGGGGCAAAGTCTCAGCAGTGCTAAAACTGTGGTGTCTCGCATTCCATTGATCTTCAAAAGCTCTTCACTTTCCATGGGTGTATAAACACATACGAAAGCCCGTAAGTCTCTGCAGCTCTGAAAACAAACTATAAATCCACATGGTGATGTGGAATCAATGAGTAAGTTATGTCAGTTGAATTTTAAACATATTTCTAAGTCTAATAAAGGAAAAGCTTAGGGTAAAAATGTGCTGCCCTCAGCAGGCAGCACCTGCCAGGCTGTGGCCTGCTTAGAGCAGTGTTTGGTGCAGTAAATTCCTGCATGTGGAGGGGCTCAATTAAAATAAAATAATAATTTTCTTTACCTCAGTCTGCAACAGCCCTTGATATGATTTTTCCTAGTGACTTTTGCAGGTGTAGATGTGAATGCCTGAGGGAAACATTAGGAATGGAGGGGGAGAAAAAGGTGCTTGGTTTGGGATAGGCAAAGGCAAAACCTGGGAGGAGTGTGTTGCCAGAGTAGCTGAACTAGGCAGATGTGCCAGTATGGAGGAGGACTAAGGGTTTCTGGCACCTGTGTGTATTTAAAAAAAAAAAAAAAACTCTGGATTTTTCCATGGAAACATAGCTTCTACTATTGACTGCTCCATTCACACTTTCAGTCATTCATTAACATTTTGGGTGAGCCAGGTTTTCCATACTAGCTGGCCAGTTCAGTTTTTTATAAATGCTGCTCCAAGTGACTTAGTGTAAAGGAAATTGTGGGCTTTGCCCAAATGAAGGAAAGCAGTGTTTGATGTTGGTGGAATAAACCTGGAAAAAATGAGGAGCTGCAGTCACTGCTGGACTCATCAAATCACCTGAAATGTGGAAAAAGCACCAAAAGCTTGAGCTCCTTTGAAATGCTACTAATGTTAAGCTTATGTTGGACACAGAGCAATTTTTTATCTGGAAATTAAATTTAGCATATGAAGAGGAATGGAGTAGTCATGGGATGTAGGTCAGGTGTGAGTTTTCATCTTTGTTTTTGAAGAACTTTTTTTTTTTTTTTTGTGCTGTACTAGGCAGAGTGAAGTAGGAGTGAACCTACACCTGCTGACACATTTATCCTGCATGATTTCCATATCAGAACTAAATGTTGGGTTTTTTTGCATGTGTGTTCCCTAGGTCAACTCTGGATTTATGCCAGAAAGATGCATTAAATCCTTTGATAGTATTTGGGTTTCTAGTCAAGATGGTGATGACTCTAAGCATGACAGATTACTTTACATGGTGTTAATTGCTGTCGTTGCTTTGTTGACATTTCTTTGGTTTTAATAATCTGAATTTACATGATATTGGATACTCCAAGTCCTCTAGTTTAGTACAGGGACAGGAAGGGCTTAGATCACTTGTATAGGATCATATAAATCATTGTTTTGTATTCTTGGGCTTCTGCAACTACTTGTTAGCCAGTAAGCCCCACTTCTGCGGCTCTGCTGATGTCACCATCACTGCACATACAAGGGCCATAAGCAAAAGCCACGTTCATTATGAATTCCACCCAGAACTGCAGTGCAAGTCTGGTGCTTGCCAAGCAGGAGAGGATGAGATCACTGCAGAAATTCTTTACATTGTCTTCTGCGAAGGATTCCCAAGCCATGAGAGAAACTCCAAGTGGCTGTGGATCAGATGCCCCTGTCCTCCACCAGTGCAGAACAGGGGTAGAATAAGCTGTTAAATTAGGCTGTGCCTTGGGGGAGGCTGCATAAACCCTGCAGGCAGCTCTGTTGTTCATTAGAGGTGCTTATACAGGGGGTTGCAAAGGCCCTGGCCCCAGCCTGTTAGTGCTCCCGGTGGTATCTGTGCTGCAGGCCATGTGATGGAGAAGCCTTGGAGCTGCTCTGAAGTTCTGCCATCCACTCTGTGGCTTATTAACCATAATTGAAAGTAATTCAGTGAGTACTGAAACTCCTAGAGCTTGGCTTCCCATTGATCGGTGTCTAGTGGCTCATTGAAGTTTTATTAATTGTGTTAAAGCTGTAGCATGAGCTTTTTTGCTCCTTGGATGCTCAAAAGCCCAGATAAGCAAATGTGGACTGGGTGGATCCTATGGGATAAGGCAATCCTGACTGAAGCTTCTGCCCGCCCCCCTTCCTCTCTCCCCTTGGTTGAAGCATCCCCAGGCTCCATTATCCCTGCTTCTAGGGATTTTTCCTGCTGTGTGAAGGACTCATTTCTCTGCTAGAGCTTTTCTTCCACTGGGATCATTAGTGGAGCTTTTTCCCTTCTACCCACTTTCCTGCTCCTGCAAAACTTTCAGGAACTTAGTATCTCTGTGATCTCTACCCCCTTGTCAAAAGTGGATAACATACTTGAGCGTTGGATACAACAAAACATGTGCAGGCATACTGCATGACTCTAGAAACCTTATTTTATGTGAAAACTAGGACAAAAAAAGAACAAATTAGAAACCATGCGGTTGATGAACAAAGCCAAAGATCCTTCACTCATGGTCTTCTGTGAGCAAAGGCTCTATTTGACAATTGTTGTTTGCTGCTGTTTATTCTTTTAGTTCTTATATGAGAGACTTGATAGTTTTTTTTTTCCAGAGATACTAAGACCAAAAGGGACTTTAAATCATCTAGGCTGTGACCTCCTGTACAACACGGGCCAGCAAATTTCAACCCTTATTGAACCCATTAACTTGCATTTGTCATATGCATCTCTTCCAAAAACCCATCCAGTCTTGATTTAGAGGCAAGAGATGGTAGCTGCCTTGGGAATCTCTAGAAAAATAAGGCTTCTGCAGCTGCCCTGGTTTTTAATTCTATCCTCAGGAGGGAGGGGGGAAGGGAAATGCTAGTTTGTTTTAAATAACTTGACAGTTCTAGTTTATGACCTCGTGTCACTGATATTATCCTCCAGCAGTTATCAGCCTTTTTCCTCATCGGCCTTTGCTCTGGGTGTTTGTTATTCTGAGCACTTAGCATCTGGGAGATGCCAGGTGAGTAAAAGCTTGGTGGGTTTGCAGCAGTCAAGAGACTACAACAGGTCTGATTACCTTTTCTTGCTTTTTCTCCTGTTTTTCTATGTGTTGCAAATGGGCATAGCAAGAGGTGTGTAAGTGCCCTTGTGCTGGGGCACTCGCAGCTCTGTAAGGCCTGCAGCCTCCCCCTGCCCCAGCACCGTTCTCTCTTCTCCAGGAAGAGTTTCAGGCCTTGCTCCCTGTCCTTGGGGGACTCTTATCTGCTTGGATCTGAGCTGAGGCCATGACCTCTTTCAGGGAGGTTCCCCAAACAACTGCCAGATGGCAACTGCATACAGTTCCTTCAACTGGGCTGGCTTTGAACCACTGACAACAGGATAATAACTGCATATTCCTATTCTTTAACACAGCCAAATTCTGAGTTGGGCTTTCTTCCTTCCTTGTCCAAATGTTTGAATAAGTGGAGCCAAGTTTTCTGTTTTTTTCCCCCTTTTTTTTGTGAAATAATATTGCCTTGATTCATGTAGATGTTAAATAAACATGTAAAATAAACGGACTGTGAAGTAGGGCTCAATGTGAAGCTGAATTCCCATGATCCTTGGCTTCCAAGGATCGAGTCTCCTGACCTCCTCTATGGCAGGGCAGGCTGCTGCTGTTCTCTGTGCCTTTCAATGACAGATATGATGGTTTTGGTTTTCCAGTTCTATGGCTTTACATGGAGATGGGTTCAGGACATGTGAGACTGGGAAAAATCTCCAGGGAGCATTCAGCTCCTCCTGAAGCCAAAGTTGCCAGATCATTAATGATGGTGTCTACCATGTTCTTGTAGCAGGTGTTCCTCACTGTTCTTGCAGTGGGAATACCTTTCTTAACAGCTGTCCTGACCCTTCCTTCCTACAGCCTTTGCTTGTCCCTTCTGGAATAAACCCTTGGTCTCTTGTCACAGCTCTTATGTGCTTCAACACTGTTATCATGTTTCCCCTTGGTCCCCTTTGCCTGAAAAGCCAGGAAATGCAGTGATTAATCACTCTTCTTGCCATATGCAGCAGTGAAGTGAATGAAGGTTTGGAAAACTCTCTTGGCTCTACCCCAGCCCTATGGCAGTGACCTTGGGAAGGACAAAGTTCTTCCATCTTGGTTTGGCCCTTTCAGTTTTGTCCCCTCCTCAGTGGTTCTGTTCTCTGGGACCTGCACCCAAAGAGAGGGAATTCTGGCTTTCCAAGTGGGATGTTTCATATTGGAATGCATGATTAAAAATAGTGGTGGTGTTTTGGTGTCCCTTCCACCTCTCCCTGGACTCTTGTTCCCCTTAAGTAAACGAATGCCCCAAAGATTAACGAAATGGAGCTGACGGTGAAAGAAAGCAAGCTCCTTCCTGCACCTCTGCCTACCCACTGTTGGAACTAGACATAGTGGTGATGTTCTCCTCCTCCTTGGAATACGGTTCATGTCTCCATACGCTTCCCAAAGCCTTGGGCTGTGGGGGTACTTTAAAAATAAATCATTCTATCACCCAATTGCTGTAGTGTTTAATTACTCCTTACTTGATGGAAATGTCAGGAAACATAAACAGGAGGAATTCCAGCAATTCCTCGTGGTGCCTGGCTGTTAGAACCACATTGTATGCCTCGTGCTTCAGGCCTTCCACCACCCTCCCAGCATTTGTCTGTGTCTCATTTCCAGTTCAGTATAGCTCCCTGCTAAGTGCTCAGTTCTGCTGTTCTTTAGGTCCATTAATACTTACAGATAGGAATGTTGACTGCAAAACAGGAGGGAGTTGTGTGCACTTGCTGAGTGCTATGGTTATAAAGAAAAAGCTGGAGGTAATGGATGTCCCCCCCCACAACCATATAGGAATTTCAAGCTATCAAGTAAGAATATATTTGAGTATGTGAATGGCTAAATATATTTTAACTCTGATAAATGAGCAGCATGAAACATGAATCTCTTTACCTTCCCCTATGCTATCCATGCATCATGTTCTCTTGCAGCTGACTGTGCTCTAGGGAATGGGCAAGTGGAGGCATGTTTGATTTCATGACCTCACACAAACCATATACTCCATTTACAAGCAGCACTATGGTGTGCTGAGTCAAAAGCCAGTTTAACAACATTTTGACACTAGCTATTAATGATTTTCTTTCTTTTTTTCCCTCTTTTCTCTCTCCTTTTTTTTTCCTCTTTTTTTCCCTTAAAGGAACTGTCATTCATCCTTTCCCATTGCTAAAGCTATTAGATAAATCTGTCCCGCCTTTCCCGATGCACCCTCATGAACTCCTCTGCAGGTTGAGGCTGGTGTATAGTGAGAGAACTTGTGTTAGCCTTCTTTCCCATCAGTTTAGTAATGAATAAAGCTTATTTGCTTTAAAGAAAAAGGCTGCTGCTGTCATGGGAATCTGAGGGTGTCACGTCTCTAATCCACCTGGAATTACAGGAGCATCCAGCTTTCTGAAGGGCCTTTCAAAGTCCCAGGTTCTGTGTCTAATAGTTTGGTGAGGCTCTGGAAAGTTCAGAGGGATATCCAGGGTTTGTGCAAACTCAGAAGCTTTTGGTCCTGACTGAGTTCTGCAAGCTTCTCATGAGTTGCATCTAACTTTGTGATTTCTACCACTCTTAGGTTTTGCTAGAGTGGAGGCATGAGAAGAACAGCTTCTCTTGTGGTATTACAACCTCAGGTACATGCCAAAGGCAGCAAAATGCAGAATGTGCAAAAATGCTTAAATAAAACATGTCAAACTGTTAGCTTGTTGTTTTCAAACCTCAGGAAAGTGTTGGCTTGATCTTGACTGGCTCAGCTTTGCACTGGTTGCTTCATCTGCTGAATCTAAGATCATATGGTGCTGCTGATGCCAGGAATCAAACCCTGATCCTGGAGTGTGGTTGCTGCTAGTGCTAGTGGGACCTGCTAAGCTGTGCTAAGAACCTCTTGTTCCCCCTTCAGGGAGGGACAGGAGATTGCTTGAATTTTGTCCAATTCATAAGGTCAGACCCAAACTTGGAGTTTGTTTTGTTTGGGTGTTTCTGCTTCCAACCTCCTATCAAAGCAATAGACGAGGGGCTGGGTTCCTCCTCAGAGCACAAAGTGATTATGTGCTAGCTCACTAGGTTATTTCAACCCATGGATTTGCTGCTGCGAAGGCCAGGGAGCCTGCACACCCCACCACGCTTGCTTTGGCCAAATGGGACTGCAATCAGAGCAACCTCAGTTTTCCAAAAGCCTCAGCTGTTTCTGAAACTGAGAAATGCGTGCTGACAATTTGATCTAATTATCCTCCTTCGGCCTATGGCGTCATTCCAGTGTTTCAGCTTACTTGTGCCATTCCCTGCATGCTTGGAGAGACCATAGGACAGGTTGCAATGGGAAGGTGAATGTGGAAGGACCTTCCCTGGTCCTGTGAATCTCATCAAACCTAGGGCAGGCAGAGGAAAACTGTCTTTCCTTCCTCTGTGCCATGTTAGAGGTAGCTCATTAACCCATTAGCCTTCTGCTTTCTCTGGGAGCTGCAGAGCTGTCACTTCCTCCCCTCTGCTGTAAGACAGGAGAAACTCATGTGGAGTTAAGTGTGTGCAGCTGAGAGGATGCCAGTTGCTAGAGGTGGGGACTGAACTGTTATCTTTGCTAACTGAGAGTTATTTTTGACTCTGTCCTGCAATTTGATTCTCTCTCCTGCTTGATGGTGGGAGGGGGCTTTGGGGTTATGTAACTGCTCATGTTAATTTCATTTTGGGTGATGGTGAATCAGTTTGTTCCTGGCCTGGAATGAATAGAAGCCCCTAAACAAACAGGAGGGTGAAGCAGAGGATGAACTGTCCCTTCACAGCAGGCAGCCTCCAGGGGCCATGGGACATGCTATATGTTTCTGTTGCTGTTTGGAGACTCCAAGAGGCTTTCCACCCACACGACCTCTCCTCCTGAAGGAAGCTAGTATTACCATAGCTAGCTCTTGGAGAGGAGAACTGAGGCATAAAAATATGAAGCAATTTTGAATGCAAGACCAAATGTCCACGTAGCAAAGAGAAGGGGAGAAGGCAATCGCCCCTGGCGATGAAGAATGAGATGGTGGTCAGGGCAGGCTATCTTTAGGAAGGCAAAGTACCTATTAAAGTCAGTGGGAGCCCTGCTTGGGTCTGGGACTACTGAGTTTGGCCCCATAAATATTCATATTGTTGGTTTTGTGGTTTCAACCATGGTCCCTTCTTAAAATAAAAACTTTCTTAAAACAAACAAGAACTCCCTCTCCACAGGCGCCCTACTCACTGTCTCGTCTCTTCTAGTGCTGTGAAACGCTTCAGGCCTGGCCTGGGCCCTCCTCCCTGCTGCTGTACAGCACAACTCCCCCATCAGCAGCACATTGTTCTCATCGACTTTTATTATTCCATGGGCTAAAAAAACTATGTGCTTTGATCTCCTGTTGGGCCCTTTGTTCAGAAAGGGGGGGAAAGTTGACTTCTTTTGCATGTGCCTCACTCTTGCAGAAAGGTCAGGATATGAAAGGAGATAACATGCCAGGGAGGGACTAGGAGGTTTTGGAAGTCTTAGGTAGAGAAAACAGTCTAGAGATATCAAGGCAAAGTCTTGAAGAGGCTGGTTGCCAAATGGCTGTTATCCAGCTCCAGGACACAGTACCACCCGTCCCTATGGGTGGGGTGTCAGGCTTGGTGCTGATGTGTGTGCTGTGTGTGCCTAGCAGAGAAGGGAAATAAGTTTTGGAGAGAGACAGGGTTATAAGGTTTGGGTGGGGATGGACCCCACAGTTGCCTTGTTTAACCCTGCCCCAGACTGAGGCTTGTGCTGTGGCACACATTGAGTGCAGGCCAAGGGCAGCATGTGGGGACGATCTGGTAAGAGCTCTCGCTTTGCTCTGCAAGGTCCCTCTGAGTTCTGCTCTTACTGCATGTGTCTGCTTTTTCTGAATCCTGTTGTTCATGGTTCAGAGTTGTTCATGGTTCCTGCTCTCTGGTGTTTTCAACAGGCAGGTGTCATGTCCTGCCTCTGTGCTTGGTGGTGCTGGCCTTGATGCTGGCACATCTAGTGCAAGAAGATAACTTGGAAAGGATCCTTGATAAAGTCATAATAAGGATGGATCCCCCTGTTGCCAGTGGACGAATTGGCTCCTTGAGGATTTTCCTTGTCAGCTGAGTTAGCTTAAGGCCAAAGGGGCTGGCCAGAACAGGGCAGAACTAGCACAGGAAGAGGGTGGGGAGAAGCACCTCATTTCCACACTTCACACCTAAATCCTTAGATTCCTATTGCCCTTGGGTGTTAGCTTCTGTGTGCAACAGTGGAGCTTCTGGGTCATGGAGAGCTGAGTGTGCTTCCAGGTGGGAGTTGTCCAAGTATGTGAAAGCAGGCGCAAGTGGTCTATGTTTATGTATAGTGAACACTGTTCTTGGCAATACATATCATGTGTGAACTTTACCAGTTCCAAGGGCTCTGCTGGGAGGGCTCCCAAAACGTACAACTTGAAATGCTGCTGCAGTTCTAAAGCGTTTGCTTTTGTGGGCAATGCAGCTGGGGAGAGGTGTTGGCTTGGGCTTTGGAGGCATGGCTTTGGGCTCTGCTGGGAGCCCCAGGATCTCCTGGAGAAAGGAGAGGAAAGATGTACCCTGAGGGACGTATTCCTACAATCACAGTGACTTCCTCTGACCCTGTCGTGTTCATCAGCAGGCAAGGATGGCTTGAGCCAGTGAAAATAACTCCATTACTGCATGCAATGTTAATGACCCCCCAAGAGGCTCAGCACCACTCAACACTCTTTTAATCTCCTGGCGTCAAGACAGGAACAGAAGAGCTTGGAAAAATGCAGTACATCTACACAGTGTAGATTGGTTTCTCAAAATCCGGGGTCCTTAAAGGCATTTAAGCCTTGCCTGAACTTTCCCACAATATTTTTTTTTTCAACATCATAATGTGTCCCCAAGTAAGCTAAAGGTGTCCTGCTTCTGCTCTAGTTTTTACCTCAAGAGCATGTGTACTTTTGTTATTTCAAAGTTTATACCATTTCTCTTCCAGTGATTGCATGGTCCAACCTTGCACAGAAATGACACTGACATTGAAGGCCATGGCATATTTGGTATATGTCTTTATCTTATGAATCCAAACACATTGTATAGTAGCTAAATCTTGTCAACAGCTACATAATGACAGACCTCTGTGAACGAACTTTAAAGAACAAGGCAGTTTTTGTATCTTCAATATTCAACAGTAGGAATTAAAATGATTCTGGACACAGCATGTTCTGTTTGCCTGTCTGACCTCTGGAAGAACTAAAACTTTTAGTCCTTTTAAAACTTTGGTTTCTGTAGCCCTTCTGAAGGGAGAAGAATTGTTGGGATATTCTACACAATATCCTGTTTGTCCAAGCAGAACCTGTGGGCTTGTTCACAGGACTCTTCTCCGTGTGATGTTCTGACCACCCAAAAAAGAGACATTCTGGGAGTAGAGGCAGGAACTGCTATATAAGATCACCCCAAAGTAGGATCAGTTAGCAAGCCACCTGAAGTCTTATTGTTTTCTTTGTTCATATGAAAGGAAATCATACAGTTTTGAAGGTGGGAAAGGGACTTTTCTGCCTGGGGAACTATGAAGACCTGAATACGTGTCCCCTACCTGAAGAAATACCTTTAAAAAGGATGCTTTAGTCTTGCCACATCTTAAATATTGACTGGTGTCTCAATTTTCTTCCCACATCACCTTTTTTTTTTTTTTTTTCTCAGTCACTCTAGACCATATTTTCCAATACCCCATGACCAGTGTAGCCCTTGGAGAAGGTGGAATGTTGCTGGCCTGCAGCATACATTTTAACTTTAGCCATCTACTTACTGAGTGGAAAGTGAGTGGGAAAACGAGTACTTTTAATGAGCGCTTTTCTATGATCCGAATTGTTCTTCTGCTTGTATGTGCTCCTAGTGCAGCCAGTACAACCCTGCTTGTGAAAGGGGAAGAGCCACAATCTGATGTAGAGCACTAGCTATTTCCTATGGCTCTGATCACCTTTCTGTGTAAGAGACTGGATCATGATATCCAACACAGGATTTAGGATAATGCAGTACCTTTCTGTGTTAACCTTCTTGAAAAATGCTCAGTGGAAGACTGTTCATCTTCTCTTTTTGACTTTTGTGCTCTTACTCTCTTCTTTAGGAGACTGCTAACAGTCTCTTCCAAGAGTTGGGCTGTAGAAGTGTCTGATGAAGGAAGTAACTCTGATGTTAATGTTGACCCTCCAATAATATAAAAATAGCAGGGGTGGAATGCTGGCCCCGAGAGCAGCTCTCATCCCCTTTAGGGCACCCTGATCACTGGGATAAGAAGCATAATCATAAAACTAAATAAAAGGATGTTTTCGTGGACTTTGGGAGCTTTGGCCTTAGAGAAGAATGCTCTATTTATAACAGCAGAACTGTGTATTTTTAAATCCTGCGGACACACGTGTGGTACAGACTCAGAGATGTGCTTTGACTCTGACTTCTTTTTTGACCTCTGCTAGATTAGTGAAAATGTAATTTGCAGCATGACCCCAAGAATCAAAAGTCTCTTTTTATTAAAAACTTCGGAAATGACCTCACTGGGGAGTTGAAGCTGATGAATGCATAGATAAAGAAATCCTCTACTGAAGCTCCTTTTGAGAATTAATGCACAGAGCAGATGAGAATGTGGAATTATTTGGGACAAAACTAATTCATTAAGCCATGCAGCTAGAGAGTGAAAAAGAAATGACTAATAGGGGAAGGATTTTAAAATGTGAATAGCAAGTATTAGGCCAGTCTGCTTCAGACTTCAAACTGTTGAGCCAAGTGTTTCAGCACATGCTCAAGTATTTTCATAGTTTCCCCCAATTTAAGTCCAAGAAGTGACTGCTCTGGTCATGCAATCATATTTCCTTCAAGTGCTGGCCAAATAATTTCACCTCCTGGTTTCTGCATCTCCTATTTGAGCTGTAAGATTTGCATGGAAGAGACCCAGTTTGGGCTGTTGGATAGAATGCTGTCAGTAACTTCCCAGTTTTGTGCATCTGGGGTCACATCACCTAAAAGCATTAATAACAATCACTATTTTGTTGCCCTCCACCCCAAAACTCCTCCTCCTGCATCCATTGCTTGGCACTTTGAATTGCTTGGTGGTGCAGGGCCTTTGCTGTGTCGCTGATTTTCTCTTGCAGTTCTACCAGCCTTAATTACGAAGCTAATGCCAGCAGCCAGGTAGATAAACCTCATGGTGGAGGAGGGACAGGATTTTTCTTGGCTCTGCTGTGACCGCATATCTGTTACCACTGATGGATTTAGCTGTGAACCAGCAAGTCCATGGCAGCTGGTTGGTCACCAGAAAGCAAGTAACAACGAGGCAGTGCTGAGGGATGCTTGCAAGGAGGCAGAGCAAAAACCAGCACAAGTTTGTGACTGCTTATGGCAATCAAAATAGTGAGTTACAGTGATGAGGCTGTAAACATGTTTAGAGGCAAGTGCTGCTGCTTTGGGGCTTTTAAAGCTTGACAGGGGCCACAATTTGCTGCATGCAGAAATGCAAGGTAACATTCTGCACTATGGTTTCTGCGTTTTTGCTCATCTTACCTTAAAGGGAATAAGGAACATAATTATAGGTAAAACTTGTATATTGGTCATAATCTTGCCTTTTCACTCAAATCAGAAGTTTCTTGCAGTGTCAGTGGTTCTAAATGTGAAATAACATTTGGTCGCACAGCTGGTTTTTAAAAACTCAAATAGAGTGCAGGCACCGAAGGTTCCCTCCAGCACTGTCTGTTCCAAACAACGTAAAAATGAAGAATTTGCACAACCGTTAGCCGCCTGTTCCGAGGTGCTGCAAGACCAGGGGCAGCTCATCCTCTGTTGCATAGCAGTGTAGGGGGACTGTGGGGCCTGGGCTTCTGTGGAGCTTCTGTGGGCCACTGCACTGCAGCTGTTTGCCTAAAGAAAAAAAAAAAGACCGGAATGGTACTATTGAGCTAGAAAACTTGGCAGTCGGACATACCACCCACTTTGCGCGCCGGATGCCCTCCGCTCGCCTCCCTCTGGAACTTTAAATTGAGGGTCTGGTGCGTTGGCGCTGGGCAGGTCTCCTGAACCTCTGCTTGAGCAAGAGTTTCACCGAAACTGAAAGGGAAGAGCCGGCGGCAGCTCGGCTGCACCGCGTCTTCCCGTCAGGATGTTCTCTTTCGCCTAGACTACCTAGGGCGTTACGGGCAGGCAGCAATCCTGAGCTTCATAAACGCAGGGCACGGTGCAAACCAGTTGCCAAGTGGCTTATCTCTGCTTATCTCCTTAGTGTACAGCGCCTGGGTCGCTGCCAGCGTTTGCTTCCGCCTCCCCGTCTCGTTCCGTGCCCCCTTCCCGCTTGTGTGGAAGATGAAATGTGGTTATAGCTGTGAACGGGGCCCCTGGGCCTGCTCCGAGCCCTTGGCACCAGCTCACCCTTTGGCTCTGCATGTTGCTGGCGATGTCCTTGGAACTGGTTTGAAACAGGGAAATAAATAAATAAAACTGGAGGTGGAAAAGCCACTCTGCAAATCCCAAGCCCGCGTTAACTGTTTTATGCCTGATGCATGGCTTGGTGACAAAAGAAAAATAATCGGGCTTTCCGGAGCATGGCTTTACGCTTTCCTGTCCGCACTTCTGTGCTTTGTGGCCTTGGGAGGCTTCCATCAACCTGAAAGAGAAACCTGTGTCTGTGTCAGTCCCAAGTTTTATTTCCTGTGCAGGTTGTATTGGCAGCAGTCCTGGGGGGTCGCCTTCCCCTGGAGCATCCAGCACAGCTGGCCTGGAGCCTCTGGACATTCCCTGTCCCAGCATTTCCTGATGTTCAGGGCTGTGCTGGTGGATAAGTAAATGCCTTGGCTGTAGCGTTCCAATGCCAGATCAGGTCTGTCTGAGCTAGGCAAAGAAAGAGTGGGCTTTAAGGTCTCAGCTGGACTTAAGGTAGAGATTGCATTGGAAAACTAAGGCACCACTCTGGTTACCACAGAAAGAGATTTTGAAGCGCACAAGCAATTTTCCTGGTGAAAATCTATTGAAAAAAGGGCACGTGTGGTTCCACATAGGTGTTTCTCAGCTCCCCCAAGATGCTTTCCAGGATCCAGCCACATACTGTGGTCCCTCTCTGCCACAGAGGAGCAGCCAGCAGCTCATGGGGCTGGTGAAACCCCATGGGAGGTGAGACGTCCGTGCCTGCTGGTGATGTCCCAGGGCTCTAGTTGGGGGACACGTGGAAAGATGCGAATATTTGAATACAAAAAGGCTACGATGCTTCTGAGCTGAAGGAGCACCTGCAGCTGCAAAAACCAATGTCAGCAAAATCCGGTGTTGGCTTCTTGCCTCCAGCATCGCTGTTCAAAGCTGTCAAGCAACAGGCAAGCGGAGGAGTGCCAGGCGAGGAGGTCAGTGCTGTCCATCCCCTAGGGCTTTGCTTTATTGAGTTCTTTCCAGGTCTCCTGGAACACCGGAGGGGCACAGAAACAGAAAATGCAAAGCTGTTAAAAGATGTGGCCCTGTTCTGGGTAGGTAGACCCAGAACTGCCTGGCTGGCGTTCATATGGGGGTCAGGCTAGCTGGACGTGGTCCCTCCAGGCTTCAAAGCTTCCAGCTCTATGGAGTCCCTCCCGGCGTGCGCTGCCGAGCCTGTCTCTACTCGATAATAGGCCTCGCTGAAAGCCTCATAAATCAAACCTGAAATCTGGCAGGTTTAATAATAAATCCCCAAACTTGTGCCAGGTCTGTGAACTTTTCGGTGTAACTGAGGTGCTTCCAGGGTGAACCTGACGAGATTGATGGTTGCAGGAGGAAAACAGGCAGAACTTGTCAGTTTTGACCTCAAATCAAGGAAAATGCTGTGGTTTTGGCAAAGCGGGTCTTTGTGGTTTTTGTTAACCTGAGGCTCAAAGCAAATGTATGTTTTTGAGAGGGAGGAAGAAGAAGAAAAAGAATAATGAGCACGAATTCAAATGGGAATGCTTTTTTGTCATGTTTCTCACTGCTCTCACTTGGAAGAGGGTAATGCAAGGAAGTGACGGTTTATCTGTGCATTGGGAGAGCAAATAACACCTTAGGAAGTCTTATTTTGCTGCTGTAAAATTCACGCACTGTGATTCTGACCCCCAGAATGGAATCCAATAGCTGGTCCTTTTGGATCACCTTTGCTTCCCTCTCCTGGAGTCCCTCTGTGCCCAGCTAAACAGGAGCAATGAATCCATTGGCGTGAGCCCAGATAAGGGTTATTGAGATTAAACCTCCTTGGTAGTTCTGGACTCCTTTTGTGAAGGAGCACAAATCTCCTGCTTGGAGAACACCCAAGCGGTCCCATACAAGGGTCTCCAGGCTGGTCTGCAGCCCCAGCAGACATGTTGCTCATAGTTTTGTCCACGGGATTTTGACACTACAGTGCTATTTGGGAGGTGGTTTTGGATATGCCCAGGTGGATTGCTGCACAAGGCTTGCAGGGTCAATAGGAGTTAATGATTTTGAAGATCTGGGCCCCTAGGTGAGATTTCAAGTCAGACAGGTGCTTGGGGGTAATTTCAAAAACTCTGAGGCTCCACATTTTGTCATATTTATAACAAGCTACGAGATGCCTCTAGTGAAGCTTTCACTAAACATCACTGCTGGCGTTTCCTAGATGCTTTATGCCTTTAAGAGTTATTGACATTATTGCTCATTACTGTATTTTAATTGCTCTTGCTCACAAAATTCATCCGCACATATAAGTAAGTGCAAAAATAACAGACACGAGCAAAATGAGCAAGGAAGTCCTTGGTATACAGGTCGGGGCAGAGGTGGCTAGAGGCTGAGGTTGGAAGCTTCCTGCTGGGGGACAATAGCATGATTGATGTACCCAGAGAGCTGATTTAATCCAGCTGAATTATTTCATCATGAGGCACAGCACTGCAATAAAGAGGCTTCCTCCTCTCCGGACTGATGCACGAAGGCAGCCAGATAACAGGATTAATGATCTGAGACTGTGGTTCAGGTTTCACCCCCAGCCGCAGACTGAATCTGATGTGACCCTGCTGACTTTGCTGCAGTTCTTCCAGAAGAAGGGTGGTTTAATGAAAGGTGCAGTGGGGCCTCCTGATCCCGAGGAGCCTGGCTTCCCAGGCACGATTAATTTTTCCAAGTCAGACAGTTCTCTTGGGCCACGGAACAAGTCTTTGTTCAGCACTGAGGGCTGTGTTGGGAGGAGGCTTCTGTGCTTCCAGGAACACCTGTGTGTCCCAAACAAGGATGTCATTTACAGGTGATGTCACATGCACAGTGTGGTGCAGTAGTGATGCTCAACCTGCTGTTTTCAGACCGGGAATGTTTGTTAGTGTTGGAGCTGTGTAACCTGGGCTGCATCTTCAGTGTTTAGGATTTTCATTGGGATCAGCTGCAGTTTTTTAACTTGTAGTAAATATTTCCCTAAGAGGAAAAGGGAGAGGGAGATTGTTTTCAGATGGGTTGGTTTCCTGGTCCAGTTCATCATGTGCTGTACTGCATGAACACTAGGGTTGGTGCAGGGTTGGAGCTGGAGCATGTGGATGGGACTGCTCCTTTCCAACAACAGGTCACGTTAATGCTGGACTAATGTGTCCGTGTGACCATAGCCAATGAGTTCCTGCTGCACCAAAGTGCTCAGGAGGGCTCCCAAAACTCTGATTTTCCAGTTGTCCTCGTCTCTGAGGTTTGTTCATCTGGAAGGACCCCATCAGTGCAAACTTGCCTTTCTCACTAGGGGCAATGAGCCACAGAGAGCAAGCTCAAGGCTTAAAATATACATGTGAATGTAAATTGTGAACACCTCCAATGAGCAGGCTGCTTGGATCCGTGACTCTAGTGCTGGCTCCCTTCATGATGATCAGAAATGGGTGGAAAATATTTATCCTAACAGATTGTGAGCAGCTGTTTTAATGAAGCATTTATGTACTAGGCAACTTTAGATTGCCCCCAAATGGGACACATGTGTTTGATAAATACACCGTTAGGAAGAATTGGGGAGTAAGAGATTCTGGATCCAGCAAGTTAATCCTCCTACACTTATTTATTTTAATAAAGAGTTTATATGTTGGAAAGCAGCGGCATAGAAAATAATAGCGTGGGGCTTTCCAGCATGCAACCACACTGCAAAACTGAAGAGCTGGAGAATTAACCTCTCTTGGTCCAGCACGTACTATGTATGTGTTACATACATAAAAAAAAAAAAAAAAAAGTCTTTCCAGCCCACTTGGAGCAAGAATATACTGATCAGGTGTGGAGCCTTTCACCTATGAAGATGCTGTTTAGCAGATAGATTTGTTGTGGGTTTGGATCCACTCCAAGCTCTGAAATATTTTCATTTCTCTACTTTTCTAGCAGCTGATCAAAGGCAAGGAGCCTCATTTATGAAGTCCCATTCTCTGCCAAATCCTGAAGTGCATTCTTAGGCATCAGCTGCTTGATGTTGGTGCAGGTCTACTAGAGACCAAATTGAACAAGACTTTGAGGGCTGGCATCTTAACTTCTCTGCAAGCCAGCGCTGAGCTGGGTGGAAATTCAAAATGCCATTTTGAAAGACTTCTCTCTGCCAGTGCCACCATCCTCTTCAGATCTTTCAAAACATTTTTCATTCTTAAAAAATAATAGTGATAGTAGCGTAGGTAAAACATGTACAAATGCACAGGCCCATACATGCACTTGCTCTGGCAATTAAAGCTGGAGGTCCTGCCTGGAAAGTTGCTGGGAGTTAAACTTTGCTTGCTTATTCAGATAGCATGTGGCCCTGCTGATCTGGGAAGGGTTGTCATGGTTATCCTGCCCAGGCTGATGTCATCTCCTTTTCTGCAGAAATAGGCCCTTTTCAGCTGACCAGCACTGGGTAAAGCTGTTTAAAATGCAAAGGCAGCCCGAGCAGCTTGCTAGGTCCCTGCTCTCAGGGGGACACGGAAAGGTTGTGGATCGGATGGTGCCGCTGACTTGTGTGGGAATTGATGGGGGAAAGAGGATGGACACGCTCGGATGCGGCGGATGCCCAGGGTGTCGCGGGTAAACAGTGGTGGCACTGATGGAGCAGCCAAGATGGGGATCACCGGAGAAGTGAATTGAGGCTGCTGAATAGACAGGATGAGAAAGGCAGTTGGAAACATACAAAAGCACGGAAAAATGAACGGCTAGGTTGTTTGCCTAGTGGCTTAGGTATTTGAATCCAGGATAAGGGTGCTGAGTGACAAATGGCTTTGGGATGTGACATGTGAGATCTGAGGATCGGTGGCTGGCATTGCCATGTCCTGTGTTTAAGCTGTACATAAATAGTGGCTTTAGCTGGAAAGGGACAGACCTTGTTTGCAAGCAGCTCCTGACACCCTCTTCATGTTGAGCCATGCTGCCATCATGGAGCTGCGTGGCCGAGGGCAGAGGGGGTCCTGCAGAGCAGCCCGGCCGTGTTTCCCGGAGCACAAAACCTTTTTGTGGAAATGCAAAATCCTCCCCTTGAGGGCAGGATGGAGATGGTGGGGGGTATAACTCCAACTGCTCAAAGGCACCATGCTAAAGCACATGTTCTTGCAACCAGCCTGCTCCACATTCCAGAACAAACCATGGCAGAAAAAGGGTTTGACAGCTCTTACGTTAACAAAATAACCTTGCTTTCCTTGAGGCCCACGTGTAGGCATGGAAGCAAATGCCAAGAAGCAGTCCAGAAGCGGAGCAAGGCACCCAAGCAGGTTCCTGCTTAATTCTGTCATGTCTGGCGGGGGTGAAGTCCATGCTGCAATTTGGGGTGTTAGAGAAGCTCTGAGCACTGCAGAATCGAAAGGAGTCAAATGTGCTTCTGCTGTCGGTTCCTTTATCAAATGTGGTTGAAATGGGCCTGGACAGTCAACATGAGAGGGGAGGTAGAGAGGGATGGGACAAATGACTAGGCTGTGCTGCTGCATATGACTCATTTTCTTAGGAATCCTTGCTTGTAAAAATAAGTCCTACTCATCATTTTATGAATGTTTTTATATGCACTTAAATGCAATATGTGAAAGAAAAGTACAGTATTGACCAAAAGAACATGAAAACTTTTTTAATCTGTATGAAAACACTTGAAAATCTGAATTCTTAGTCACAGCACTGTAAATCAACTACTCTTTCACAGCCATGCAAATGGGGAGAGAAGATGCAAGTTTTCTTCTTTCTTTTGCTAGAGCTGGAGACCTTAAGTGTTAACTTAATTCCAGGCTGGAAAGTAGGAATTTTTTTTCCTGTTTTGAAAGCAAAAAAAAAAGGTGGTGGCGGGGAGAGATCCAGGCCCTGGAGGAAACATGATCAGAGACGTGCTGACTTAAACACACACTCCAGGTCTATTGATCTTCCCCATCCCCTCTGCCCTCTCTGTCTGGAGGTTACAGAAACAGTGTCTGTCAGCAGAAGCCCTGCTTTCTGTGCTTGTTATTAAATTCTCTGGCAGAAGTCAGTTTTTGCTCCCTTTTTGGGGTCCCAAGACTTGCAATGAGTTTAAGCTTGAGGGAGTACTTCCCGTTTGTACACAAAGTTTTGTGTATGTTTAAAGTAAGTATCAGGACTCTTATAGTTGTGCAAGGATTGAACAGCTATAACAAGAAAAGCAGAAAACATACACATTTGATGTTTTGGTAGGTATCACATCTGTTTTCTCATAGAAGCTCAGACTCTAACCTGTTGCCTACCTGCTTCCTTTGGTTGTCTGACTGGGCAGGAGAGAAAAGAAGCATCATTCGAGCTACTGGGTAGGCAAATATTGAGGAAGCTTCATCCTACTGGGACAAATCATGTGAGGAGCTAAATTTTTCTGGTTTTCTTTGCGCCCAAAGTGAAAGGTTGCCCCAGCACCGCACGAGGCCTTTTTAAGTCACGAAACTTTCAATCTCCTTCCTTGTGCTGATTAACAGTTGGATCCTCCTGGTGCTGTAGATCCCGCTCAGCTCTGCAGGGAGCTGAGCCCCTGCAGCCTGGCAGGCTGCTTGCAGGGCCTGCGGAGAAAGAGTTTTCGTGTGAGCAAGTGAGGTCTGGCTAGATCTGCTAATGGTACAACTGCTGTCTTGTTCTTGTGCATGCAGCTCTTCCCATCCATGTCTGTGCAGAGGTGGAGACAGCAATCACTGTGTATCCTGAGCATAAACCATTAAACAGCTTTGCCCTGACTCCTTTTTTTTTAGTTTTATTTTTTCCATTGAACTGGCCTATGTCCAAGGGGCTGACAGGGCCCTCTCCAACACTGCAATCTGCTTACACTTGTGCCTCAAAATAGAACACTGTATTTTGTTTATTTACAGGCAAGTTCACCCCCACCCCTTCAATTCACACGCTTCTGCCTTGTATTAATAGCATGCTCTTCATCTTAAAGGAGTCACAGTGCAGTCATATCTTTTGAGGGTCCTGTTTCAGGAATGCTGTTGTGAGCCCTCAAAAGCAATATATTACCACACTGAGTTGGATCTAGGATGGCTGTTGGAGAAATTCAGCATAGCTTTTGAGTAGTGTAACACTCTGTTATTTTCTTTTCATTCCCTACATCACCAAGATAATGCAGAAAAACGCCCAGTCTTCATTCCTGATTTCTTGCCTCATCCGGCTCCTTTGCGCTCATGCACTTTTTATGGATAGTGCTCCTAGGGATGGATTTGTCAGGTGAGAGTCCTGCAGACCTCATGGCTGTCACTGGGATCCAGTCAGGCTCTGCTTCCATTCTTGTTCTCCAGCTGCTTTCCCGCTTGCTTGCATGATGTTCCTAGGAAAAGTCAATGGGAAGAAGCCCCGCAGCACCCTGGTGTACGGCAGCCTTGGAGCTGGGCATGGCTCCTGGGAATGTCCACGTTTGACTGTTCCGTGTGGTCCGGCACGCGGTCCTCCCCTGGAGGCAGTGGGGATAGAACAAGGCTAGAGGAGACCAAGAGCGTTTCCTTGGGAGCTGTGAGCTGTTCTCTGCTTGCCACGCTTTGACTTGGGCTTAAATTTCATACAGACTCCCTGGCTGATTCCTTCAAGTCTGCAAATCCTCAGAGCAAATCTGGAATTGGTTTGGTGCAGATCATTTAGGTTTAAGTGGAAACCAGGCACAAACTTAAGCTGTTGACCAAACTCTTTTTTTAGCTCCTGTCCAAACAAGTGAGGACTGAAGGAAATATTGATGTGAGACTTGGTGAGCCTCTAAACCTGAGTGTGGCTTGTGTCTTTGCTCCCCTGCATTCCTGACTGCAAAACTGGCGTGTTTCCGTGGCAAATCGTGTGATGTATTCACATTGTAACTAGGGATTCAGCTGGATCACTGCTTTTTTAGACAGCATTAAACAGAGCTTGGACTGGGGGCTCTGGAAAGGTGAAAGATTCTCTGGGACTATACTGAGGCCCTTAAAGTCTAGCTCCTACTGCCAAAAACGAGGGCTGATAGATATTTTGTCTGGCGCTCAGTTTGGAAAATGACTCTTGGCTGCTTTTCCTTCGCTACCCCTTTAGAAGGAATACAGGATATTGCTCACCATACACACCAAAATTCCTGCTAGCATTTTTGCTTTCATTTGCCTAAAATATTCCAATTAGATGCAATCGGTTACTTGGCATAACGTAGCTCTTGGAGGCTGCGCTCACCCTGCCTCGGCACTGTGATTCTTGTGGCCTTTCCTACTGGTGGGCAATCTCCCTCCTTGCCTTTCAGCGTGTGTCCAAGTTGTCCTTCTTTAAGTCATTGTGCTGCATGCATGGGCCTGGTTCAAGCATGGAGAGATACGTGGATCTCATCCAGCCCTTTGAGGCTTCTTCTTTGCAAGAGCGGTCCCCATTTTAGCACCCCCATCCTTTGTTTTGGGGCATCATGTGTGCATACCTTGGAGTCTTGTCCATTTGTGGGTTTGTTCATCTGTTATAATGTGTTTTGCATCTAAAATGCTACTTCTAAATTCTTTTCTATCTTTTGAAGAAATTTTGGGTTGCGATACTGGTTAATCTTTCCTATTCCTTTGCTGTGACAGTGTTCAGTAACCAAAGGCAGCTCCATCCTCTTCTAGCTGTGCAAATGATGCTTTATGGCTATGTTTTCTTTGCTTGACTGGAGAGTTAGTTGGGATTTTTTGGCTCCCCATTTGTACACCTTCTGGAGATGCCGAGCAAGAGGTTTTCTTTCAGTGAAGTTACCTTTTGGTTTGTTTTGCATCTATAGTTAATGGATTTGGGCCAAGGCCCCGCAGAGGGATTAACTGCCATGGATTTCCCTGGATCTAGCCCTTAGCGCTGATGAAAATGAACCTGGAGAGTAGATGCAGGCAAGTGTCTCTGGGCTTGTCCCACCTTCTTCCCCTGCAGCTGCCCATCTGCATGACCCTGGGCAAATGCCATGGGTGGATGGGGAATACTGGAAGTCATTATTTTCCTCTAGAAAATTTTGCCCGCAGTTTTGGACATCAAAGATGAGGCTTTGAGGCGTGGCTATCATCTTGGTAAATAAATAACCACATAAACAGTTTGGGTGCCTGGTGTGCTGCTGTATTGCAGTTGTGCTATGTTTGGGCTGCCAGTGAAGGGGAACAGAAATGTGTGCTTTTTTGTTTTTATTTTTTTATTTTTTAATGGCTAGCTTTTCCCAGCATCTAAGCAAGGCAATGCACAATTCTGAGACCTATGGTTCACCTCATTTGTACAGTAGCAAAGGCAGCTTAATCTATTCTTGGAGGAAAAATCTTTCCGCATCCCTTAAACGTTAGTTTATGGCTTGAAGGCTGCACATTTTCTAGTCCTTGTAAATGCAACCCCACCTGGTGTAATACTGGGCGTTGCTGTCTTGACACAGAAATCTTCATTTCTGATGTGCTTTTAATCCTGAGGAAATCATGTGTCGGTGAGTAATCCGGGTTGTCTGGCTGTTGCGCAAGGAGCTGATGTTGTGGCAGCAAGCAGGACGCCGCGTGGATGCTGGGCGGTGTTCAGGACTCGTTTGCTGACAGTGTGAAGATCACAATGATACTGCCCGATGTTGCAACAGCGGGGGCATGAGCTGCTTGTCCACGTAAACCCCGCTCCCACAGCGTGCCCTGCGTCAGTAGATGTGCATCTTGCTAGAGCTGCTATGAGCTCTTCGTGCTGTAGAGAAGGAACAAACATATTTTTACCTGCAGCATCTAGGTAATCCTGCTAGGGCTGCTCTGGACCTGGACTTATGGCGCTAAAGGTAATAACTTATCGGTGATGGAATGAGGCCAGAGTTTGGTGCAACAAGTTAAATGTGACTCACTAGTCCCAAGGCAAGCTGGAGATCAGAACCCTCATTAGACAGGTGCTCAGTAATTAATACTTCTCCAGGTTGGGCTGTTGGTAATTAGCCAGTGCCTAGGAAGTGGCTTTACTAGGCTGCCACCCCCAGGCCGTGCTGTGCCGCTCTGCGCCTCTGCGGAGCAGCAGTGACATCGGATCGGAGCAGCGTAGGGCCCCGGTCCCCAGCTCACCCGCTCCTCGTGCGGGAGGCACATGGGGCACACGGGGCTTGCCTGCCATCCCTGTGCCCCAAGATGTGGTTGGAGCAGTACCCAGAGGGCATCAAAATACCTGCAGGGGAAGAACAAGGGCAGCTGGAGCAACGCTCCAGCCAGCGCTATGCGTACAGGTGAATGACCCATGAAATGAGTCCTGTTCTGTTTCGGTGCAGCCATCCCCAAACACCTGCAACTTCTGTTGCAGAAGAAAGGCAGTTCAGGTCTTGCTCTTAAGTAAACCAGTGCAGACGACGAGACCTGGAAGCCTGCAGGAGATGAGGCCTCAAAGGGGCTCCTTGGGCGAGCAAGTGTGGTGCTGAGCAGTAAGTGCTTGCAGGATAATGCCCTAAATGAAAAACAGAGACTGCTTCTACTCCTTATTCCAGCCTTTGTCTTCTGCTTTAGTCATGTGTGAGGCTTTGCTCAAGTATCAGAGACTTAGGGAGAATCTTTCCTGTTCTCACCTTTGCTGTGGGCAAGACTGGGCTCAATCACAACTAGAAAAGGGCTGATGAAAAATAAAAATAAATCACAACTAGAAAAGGGCTGATGAAAAAATAAAAATGCTGCACTAAATCCAGAGTGCTGCTGCTTAAAATATTGGTTTTGTTTACAATGTGCATCCTTCAAGGGCAGCATGAGGACTGATGAACTTTAACAGGGTCATTGTAGGTGTTAGGCTCCAGTATAGAGAAAGAAGATCATTTTTGGCTTGGAGGAATTGGTTGCACGGCTGGTTTAACAGCCTTCTATAACCTGCAGTGCAAATGTGTTTGCTTTGGCTGCTGAACAATCTAAACACTCTGCCGAGAGCTTCAGCTCCGCTGCACGCTGTGGATTTATCTGCATTTGTTTCAAAGCTGCGTCAGAGTCAGAGCCAGCAGCTCCTCTGGCATAACCTCATCTCCATCTGTCCTAACTGGTGGCCAAATACACCTGGGTCCGGAGGGCCCCTGCAAGGTGCCGTGCATCACTTTGTGCTAGCTCAAGACATGAGCTGTGGTTTGGGCCAAGATTTGCACATGTGCTTCAGCCTCTGTCTTCACTTGGGGCTTTAATTGCTCTTGGCTGCACCTACAAAGGGACTGAGGTAGGACTCAGATATTCTAGTCTAAAACTGAGGCACTGAAAGCCCCCATTCTGGTGCCACCTCACCCTAGAGACCCTGCTTGTGCACTGGTACTCACTATTCAAGCCTTAAGTCTGGTTGTACCTGGAGGTTTGCACCCAGCATGCCCAGGAGCTCCTTGTCCCAACAGTGCTGAACTGGTGAGGAAGAATCTCCTTGGGGTTTGCAGACAAGGAACTGTCTTGCTTGAGAGGCTTGAGTTGGCTGGTGATCTCCCAACAGGAGCCTTGAGAACCCTCCTCCTGCTCCACACTGGTAAATCCACACCGAACCATGACTGCCCATTTCTTGAACTTTATATAGTTCATGGAATCACAGAATAGTTGAGGTTGGAAGGGACCTCTAGAGATCATCTAGTCCAGGCCTCCTCAAGCAGGAACACCTAGAGCCCGTGGCACAGGGTCGCATTCAGGCAGGTTTTGTTGCTCTCTTTAAGTACATCTCTATGTCCTCCCTCTTCACTTTGCTTTGCAAAACGTGCTGGCACACGGGTGATAAAGGCAGAAAACTTCCAAATCAGCGAGCGGAGCATTGGGTTAGAGTGAAGGGATGAGTGGAATGTGTGAGCGATGCCACAAGGGGGGCTCGTCTGTGGCGTTCCAAGGCCCTCCAAGGATTTTGCCTCCCGGCGAGCCCCGCGCTTCTCAAATTCACGGCGTGTGACTTTGAGCGGGGCAGCGGATGCCAAAAATGAACTTGACACTTAACGCTACCAGCTCTTCAGCAGGTCCTAGTGTTGGCAGGAGCCGTGTTTGCGCAGAGAAAACCTTGGAGAGAACTAAAACACAGTCGCTGCTCCCTTCCTGTGCTGGGGCTGGGGTTGCTGACTTGCCCCCATGCAGGTGCCCGGGCATCACAGCCCTTGGGGCTGGGCGCGATGTCCCCATTCCCATTGCAGAGCAGAAACTCCATCATCTCCATCTCCTGGATGCAGGTTTGCTGGCTCTGAGATATCTCGTTCTGCACTGAAGTCGTGTGCTTCTACTTTAGCACATAATTTGGCCCCGTGCCCTCTTCCTTTCCTCTTTCTGGGCCACAGGAAGTAGCATTTATAAAATCCCTAATGATCCGGTCAGCTTTTATACATTTCCTGCCTTGCTTTTTAAGTAAAAGTGGAAAACGTCGTGCTTTTGACCCAATTTACTTTGGATTTTGTTTGTTGGGTGTGTTATTCGTCTGCTTTGCTTCTCCTGTCAGTGGTGCCAGGATGGTCTCGTCTGCTTCCATGTCCCTATCCAGACTCTGGCAGCACTGGCTTCCTTAAAGGCCCCTCTCCTTGAAGCTGGGGGGAGGCTGAACACTGGCTTGGAAAGTTGTGTATGAAAATTGTTTTACTGGAGCTGCAAAGTAAACTCCAACTGTGAGTCGTCCTCACTCTGTGGGCTAAATATCTGAAGAGGGGAGAACTTCAGCTATGTTATTTAAGATGCTTGATTTTTAAGCTGCCTTTCATTTTTCTTTTTTTCCCTTTTTATTTTTTTCCTTTTTTTCTTTCTTATTTTAGTGCTGAAACTATCCAGATTGATGACCCTAATTTCTGTCTTGGCTGCACCAGTTCTAGCATGCAAATAACCATGGCTTGAGCTCCTTCTGCCACCCAGTTGAGCATGAAATTACCTCTGCAGTGTCTCTGGCAGGAGTGGGCCCAGCTTGACGTATAACCCGCAGCAGTGTTGAAGCTGTAGGTGGATTTCATGGAGGGCGCAGGCAGTCCTAGAGCTCTAACCTTTGTAGCTGGTGATGGGTTTGTATCCTACATTAATGCTGTCTATTCTGTGCAGCTCAGAGCTATCCCAGTGGCCAACTTCAGATTTTCACTGCTGAAACGCAGCATCTCGAGGGGGTTGTGCAGACAGCCCTGGCTTGTGGGGCTTGCAGAGCAGAGACTCCTCCAGGCAAGGGGTGCACACAGCTGCTGGCAGGGGGTCTCCTGCGGCACCGTGCAGGTCATGCAGCCCATCCTGAGGGGGCTTCTCCTAGTGTTCCTCAGGGCAGCAATGCTGGACCAGTTACTGACAGAAGATCGGAAAGAATGATTTCTGCATCCTCCTTGCCTCGAACCTTCACAACGTTATTTCCTGTGTTGGTGGCAAACTTAGAAACCCAGCCAGCAGCTGCAGAATTGAGAAAGACCTGCTATCTGTCCTTTCCCCTTGTTGTCCTGTTTTGTTCTTCAGAAAGCCTGGATATGGGATAACATTCCCAAGATGTGAACTATCGCTCTGCCAAATGTAGGGGCCAAATGCCTGGAAGCTATATGATTGGCCATACAAGGCCATCTTTTGATCTGACTTGCACACCACATTGCCAAAAAAAAAAACCCAAACAAAAAAAAGCCCAACCAACTCAAAACAACTAAATAACTCAAAAAAGAGTTTTTGCCTAACCAGAGCAAAAAGTAGTCTAAGTGGGCAGAGAATAGGGTTCTGATTTCAAGATGTTATTCTACAGCAGTTATGAAATCAAAATGCTATAACCAGGTGTCTTGTAGGCTGATTTTCTAAATCTAAAATAGAGAACAAATGGCCAAGGACATCACCAGTTAAACAGGCTATTAAATCAGTTTGAGGGGGAGCTGGATGCAGTTTTGCAAGAGGAAGAAATCAGGAGGACCAGCTGTGAGCTAGATGTTTTGTTGCTGAGATGAGGTAATGTGGTCAAATATGTGTCTCTATGAGCGGTGTTAGTTATTTATTCCCTTCAAAGACTTTCTTAGGTCCATGCAGTTTGAAGATTGTTTTTACAGTTAGTATCAGCCTGGCCCAGGCCACGTTTCTTCTCCTGCTGCTGGTACTGCTGCGGTACGAGCAGGCTCATCTGAAGTGCGGCGCTGGGGCCCTTTGATCAGGGCCTAGGAGGAGTCCCAGTGACCCAGAGGAAACCGCGAGCGCAGATTATCTCACACACGCTTTATCAGGAGCTTTTGCTGAGGCTGCATGAAGCAAGGCAGAAAGCAGCTGGGCTGATACTGCAGGGTTGGGCTCTACTGGAGGCCAGCAATGGGAAGGCTTGGGGGAGCTACACCGCATTTCCTGGGCACATCTGTACTATGTGGACCCCAGGCTGCCTCGTGCTGGGTGCGTACGTTAGGAGTGGGTAAAGCAGCGTGACACCATCTCCCCATGCACCCTTTGGCTCTCAGTATCCTTTGATGCCACTGGCTTCCTCTGCAGGACCAAGTGGAGGATTCCCCGAACACTTGTCCACTGGGTGCTGAGCAGACCAGACTGGCTCCTGAGTGCCCAGCATGGGGTTGTCCATGTAGTCCCTCCAGCACACGGAGCCAAATAGTTACAGGGTGGGCAGCAGTGCGTGCTGGAGCAGGGATAGCCCCCTCTTCCCAGCATCTCCTGTAAGATGTACAAGTCTGATGATCACGCACGTGGTGGCAATGGACTATTTGCAAAGCAGCACTGGGCCAGGGTGCAACACACAGAGATTTCCACCTGTGATAGGTATGCACCCAAATGCAGTGGCTCTAGGGTGTCTAGCAGCTTGGGTGTCATGGGTATGTGCCATGGTGCTTGTCCTGCCCTAGCCATGCGGTGCTTCCCAGTGAGCTCTTGCATTTTGCACAACCTTTTTGGAGCTGGGCTCCTCCTGTCTTTCACATGTCTGAAATGAAGGGCACTTCAGAAATGAAGGAGTAGACGTGCAGGAGATGGTCCTGACCCTGTTGCCAGCAAAGTGCAGGAGCACAGCAAAGGTAATGCCTGTGGTCAAAGTGTTCTAGCAGAGAGTGAATGGGAGAGAGGGATTGTGCAGAAGGATCTTCCAGGAGGACAGGGAAGTCACAGCTACCTGGCCTGCTTCCTGCAGTACCTTCCCCTGTTGGTCAAGTCCATCCAACATAGATTTCTGCATTTTGTCAAGCCTGTATTGACAGAGTTATTGAGGGTTAGAGAAGATGATGGGAGCTGCTGCCCCTTCCCTTTGTGCTTCTGCCCCTTTGCCTGAAGACTTAATGGTACTATGAGATTTGGTATTAGGAAAGCTTCAGGCAGCTGTATCGTTAGCAGTCCCCTCTGTGCAAGCATGACTGGAAACTGGCTGCCCTGGGTAAGATTCAAGTCTGCGTTATGGAAAGTTAAAGTGCTGCTGTTTGCTTTGCACGTGCTCTGGTGTTGGGGAGCATGCTGAATGCAGGAGAGGTACCCACGGAGGATGCTGCCAGCAAATTTCAGGCTTAAAGGAGATGAAAAAAGACTTCTGAGAAGCATGGCTCGAAAAAAAGGAGAGAGGAATATTTGCTTTGAGATTCTGCTTTGTGAGAGACTTGGGGTTATCTGGATTTGGAGTGCTTAAATTATGGGAGAAGTCAAAGAAACAGAAGACGTCACCAGACTGTTTTAATGCAAGGCTATTTCTTAACATGCACGATTCACTTGTGACTTTCCTAAGAGCTTTTCCCGCACTTAGCTGACAGGCTGGAATTGGAAAATCCCGGGGAGTGCTCAGGTTTCTGACCAGAGGTTTTGGTTTGCGATGCCTGTGGCTGGCATGAGAAACGCTATCCCCGTCTTGCACAACCCGCTCTGCCAACGCTGAGGCTGTGCTTTTCGGTGGCCCTTGCCCCCTCCTACCCAGCCCCATGTCCAATTGCCGTTGGCCTCTGCTGGGTCCCTTCTGCCAACAGATGCTCTCACGGGAGCCGTTCAGAGGGCGCCGTGCCCCAGCGCTCTGCCCCCCGACCTCCACGTTCCCCAGCCAGCCTTGCCCCTTGTCACCAACTTGCTGGCGTTTCGCGACTGCTTGGAAGAGTGTCGCCAAGGCCATCAAAGCTACAGGAACAGCAGAGCAAACATCTTGCTGGAGCTTTATTTTTCTTTCTTATTTTGACAACCTCTGACAGGAATCTAGATGAAAACAGATGGGCCACAGCAGTGAGAGAGACGGGATTTTTTTTTTTTTTGGTCTGGCTTTGCCGGAGAAGCCACCCACCTGTTTGCACAAGGCCTCGATTGTGGTGGACCGTGGTGAACAAGCGCGCATCTGTGCTGCCGCGCACAGCGCAGCCCCTCCGCTGGCCGGGTTATTTTTAGCAGACTCGCACACCTCTGTTTATTTGCTCTCCCCAGGGCACATTTTTCCATCCCTGCTGCTTCCTGTGCAAGGCAGCAGGAGCCGCAGGCTGCGGGGAGCGTTGCGCGAGGCCGTGCTGCTCGCTGGTGACCAAGAGGTGGGAAGCAAAGCCTTGCCTTGGTTCCCCTTCGCTGCACGTTGCAGTCCTATGCTCTGTCTGGGACCTTTGCACTGAGAATTGCCCTCGTTTGCAGAAACTGTGTCCTGCCACATGCCCCATGGCTTTCTTGCAGGGTTTTGGAGCTCGCAGGGGCAGTGTCTTCATCTGCTTTTCATGTCCTTGGAGGCTCCTTGGGTATCGACTTGTTCTGTTCTTGCTGGCAGTGCACTGCTCTGCACAGGCCTGGGAGCAGGGAGGTGCTGCTGTTATCTAAGCTCTGATGTCTTGTGGGGGTGTAGTGGGTAGGGATTTACTAATGCAGAAAATCGGATTGATCTGAAGGAATCTCATTAGATGCAGACAAGCCCTTCAATGGTAAAAATAGCCAGTCACAAGATGAAGTTCCTGTGGACTTCAGCATCGTTCTCAGTTGTTGGGTATCAGTGTGGGCTTGTTACTGCAGCACCTGAGTGCCTCGTCGTCTCTGGTGTGCATCTTCTCCATACATCTGTGAAATGGGAAGGGAATTCACATCCTATCTTCAGAAAGACAGATGAGAAGCAGAGTGCTACAGCCTGTCTGTGTGGCAGGACAGGTCTGGCTCACAGTCTTCATCTCCTCGCTGTCCAGTAGAAATGGAGAGTGGGGAAAAGGGACTAGATGTTCCTTGGTCTTGCAGGATGCAGTCAGGACACTGTAGGGACGTGTGTGTGGAGCAGGGAGGTGAGCAGACCCCATTTATCCTACAGTTTGGATTTAGCCTATGTGACTTGCAGGAAGGCTCACTGCAAAGTGAGAAACTTGAATGTAGGATGACCACATTCCTAAGGACCATCCTTCCATCTCCTTCACATTAGGGATATAACTGCTGACTTGCTTCTTGCATTGCTGTCTGCTCTTTATTTCTGTTCAAGACATCAGTTACTCATTTGCTCAGGTAAGAAGGCTGTTGAGCAGTTTCTAACTCTTTTTCTACCCATTAGGCGTTTTCTCATTTGCATTAACCCTTGATCTAATGCGTTTGCAATGGGATCTGCATTCCATACTCCTTATGTCTAGCTCTCCAGTCATTGCAGCATGGTCACTGGGGAAGGTTCAGCGGTTTGAGGATCAGCTTTGAAATATTTAGACTCTCATGAACCACAGCAAAATTGGCTCAACCCTTCCGCCCTTTCATCAGAGCCGGTTCTGCTCTCAGTTCCGAGAACGCTGTGTGTGAACTGGGTCCTGCGTGACTAAAGCCACTATGACTTTTGTTAGGGATTTCACTGGGAGCCTTGAGACTTGTAATGATTTTGCTGCTATCAGTTCTGTTCTCTTGCGTTCTTCACTACTGACCTCTAAGCAACTGAGGGTGGGCTGATTTTTCTAAAGGAGGGTCTTGGAAACTGATATCCACACAATTCTCTATGTCACTTTGCCTCAATCCCCTGGACTGAAATCTCCACTGTTGTGCCATACTTGGGGTGGTACCTGCACCCAAATGTTAGATTTGAGTAGAGTGAAAATAGAGCAGTGTATAATAGACAAATTCCCAAGTGCTTTGAGGTACTGTTAGGATGCAGATGGAGTGCTGAGGCTGGGCTTTGTTTGCAGAAAGATTATCAGATAGGTGAGATGTTTCTGTTAGAAAAGTAGTATGGATACACTGAGTACAGCATGTGTTTTTGTATGTGGGAATGTATGGGGAAGAAAAATGGGTAGAGGTAGAGCATCTTCTGCTCAGTTTGCATAAAAAGGAGGGCTCTGGCCAAGGCAGGACACAGTCCCTCAGCATAGCCATGAGCTTTTGTGTCTGTTATAGAACAGGCTGGGGTCCCACGTGCTACTGACTCTTCTGAACGCTCTACAATAGTGTAGATTGCCAGTTCTCTCTGCAGACTTGGCAACAGTTTGGGCTGAGGCTACTAGGACTATAGTCTCTGCCAGGAAATTCCATTTCCTGCATTTCCTCTGTCTTGCACCAGGCTTGCTCAGGCTGCCATGGTTATCTGCTGCTTTTTCTGGTTTTGCACTGGGGTGCAGCGTGTCTTTGTTTCAGTTGTCTCACCCTCTTCCTCAAGACAGAAGCCAGGAAAGCTGCTTTTCCCAGACAGATGGAGTCCTAAGTGGACTTGCTTGGGGCTGGAGACATGCACTTGTGTTGTATTTGGACACTGTGTCTGGGTTCATTAAGGAGCTAATGACCTCTCGCATCCATCTTGACTGTTGGTGGCGGCTCCATGCACTGCCTTCAAGGCACAGGATCACTGTCTAAACATTCACTGATAACACAGGCTAGAGGATTAGCAGTGCTGCTTCTTTCTTCTTGGTAGCTGGGGCGCAGGAGGGGAACCAGCCTCCTCTTGCTTGCAGCAGTGGAGCTCAAAACAATATTGGTGAATTCCCCATGCTGCTTTAATATGGTTTGGCCATGAAACTATGTACACTCTAACCAGCTTGCTGTATATTAAACAAACAGGGAGACTCCTCGTTGTAGTGAAAGCAGAACCATTAATAACATTGTTTATAATGTGCTTATTTGCTGATTTGGAGGTCAAGCATGTTTGACATTCCCACTGCTCAAAGGGGGCTCACTTAGCAAGGAACTCAGCTTCACGTTGGACACATCTCCCATTTTTTTTTCCTCTTTTGCAAACCACATCTACATTTTCCTGAGAAATGTTTACGGTTTGGAGGTCACTGACATAATTTTTAACATCTGCTCAGCTCAGAAAAGTAGAGGTTGTAATTGTTTTCACCGCGGCCCTCTTAAGCCTCGGTTGCTTCTTGTGTGTACAGTGATTCATGTGTCACACTCTTGCTTACTTCAAGCATCTTGAGAAGCACCAAGAGCAATCTTTGCAGAGGCGGTGAAAGTAAACAGCACCGCACCTGCCACTTGCACGCTGTCACTGGAACTTTAATGCTGACTCTTGGCATTAATTTGTCATGTGCATGGTAAGAACAGCCTTGATGGCACCGGAGAAGCAGCCTTTGCCTCTAGTCAATGCAGTCAAGCAGGGCAGATCTAGATGCATGCCTCCTAGCTTCATATCTGCTTGGGAAGGACCAGGGAAGAGGCTGGGAAGGTCACCCTCCAGGCATGGCCGATGTGGCCATGGGAGGCTTTTGGAGGTTTTCCACAGTTTAACTAATAATGGAAATACTGCTTGGTAGTTGGAGAGCCCTTGTAGCGAGGGCACCGCTCTGTGCCAGCGGCCTGCGTGCTGGCTGGCTCCTCAGTGCATGCAAGGAGACCGAGCACGTCTGGGGTGTCAGCAGGGCTCAGCAGGGCTGTACATCAATAGAAAGAGATGGCAGTGGTTCAAAGCGTAGCCTTGTTTTCTTATATCGCTCCAGGAGCTGACAACTGGGGTGTCTTCTGAAAGCTGTGATTGAGTTAAAGTGTTCAAAAACATGCTTTTCTTTAATATGTGTGTACAGCACCCAGCAGTCCTGTACATTACTCTGCTAAATGGGACCATCTTCCCATACAAAGCTTGAAATGGAGGAAAAGTTTGATGTTCTCTCCGGAAAAGAGCTGAAAGGAATGACGAGTGTTTTATAGAAGTTTCTCTTGTTTGAAAATTCAACCTTTTTCTCTGAAAAACACACCATCACACAGGCCAGCAAGGCAAGTGAGCTTTTGTATTGCTGATCTATGAAACAAAATGGGCAGTTTTTCAAATATGAAAGAGAAATTCAAGAGCTGCCAAAATGCATTTTGGTGGGGAAAGCAAGACGATGAGCCATTTTTACAAGAGAACAGGCCAGGTTTTGGCGTTATGAGTTTACCTCCTCTAGAGAGAAGCACATGGAAATTTGCATGACATAAAATAGTTCTCTAATAAGTAAGTATGCCTCTACCCAAGGGAAGGAAGAAAATCACAGCTTTCTAAATGGACTTGCTGAAAACCAAGCAATCCCATTTGCAAAAGAAGTTCAGGGCAAAGCTCCTGTGAGAACTTATTGTGTAGAGATTTGGGGTTCTGTGGCCTTTGGAAATCTGGCCCCTGTTGTGGATTATGCCTGCATAAATTCTGTCTATAAAGTCTCAAATATTTAGTAAAAGGATCTTTGGAAACCTATTTGCAGAAGTGGGCACAGCATGTTATGTCTTCTCCAAGGGGAAAATATACATACCTGCATACATATGTATTTATATATGCAGTGTCCTGAGCTGTAGAATAATGAAATTGGCTTTCTTGCAGATTTGCATCCTCTGTATGTCCCCTCCTGCAGTAATATCACTGTCTCCTCACCAGAGTGGAGGTGTGTGGCCAGTCCAGGGCTGCACAAGGCTAATCCAGGGCTATGTGACCTGGCTGTTTGGCCAGGTTTGTGCATGTAGCTACTGGCCAGTAAGTATGTGTGTGTTGGCTAGACAAGCTGACCTGTGATTTGAGTTTTGTTGGCCTTTCCAGCTGTGCAGTCACTGAATCCAGGATCTCCCTTCCCTTTACCCAGGTTCTGATTTTACAAAACTTGTGGGGACTCTATCTTTGAGGCTTCTACTATAGAAGCACACGACTGGTATTGGCCAACTGCAGGAAAATGCATTTGGGGTGTGGAGCCTGCCAGGGAGTGTGCTCAAAGAAGTCTTGTATCTTTACAAAGTTTAGCTAAAAATAGGAAACGATACAGTTGGGTCATGGCAAAATTTCAAGCTCTAAGTAGTGTTTTTATTTTATTTTAATCCTAGTTTCCCTAAGGAGAAAGGGATGATGTGTTTGTAGGGGTGTGTGCATGTGTGTATTTGTTTATCCTTGCATATTTACTCCTGCATATTATTTTTTAACCCCTGGGCCAATTTCAGCAAAATATGACATCTTCAGAGTGGTCTGAAAAAGATTTGAAATCTCTAAAATTGTGTGGAAATGAGCAGCTCAAAGGAGAAAGGAATTTTTATTAATAGTTGCAGAAGACTGACATCCAAGCTCAACCCTTAGTAGACAGCAGAGAATCCACACAGAGTAATGGTATAAATGTTCCAACCACAGAAGAGGTTTCAATCACAGCACAACCTTTATTGTGCACCAGGGAATCCAACCGCAATGCAGAAATCCCCAGGAAACTACCCCATGTTGGTGCTGCTGCTTACAGGAAAACTCTGGATCTGGCCTGTCTGTTTGTTTGTTGCTTTTTTTTTAGTGGAGAAGCCGCAGGGCATGACATTTTAAATTAGTATTAAACTGCCATAGGAAATGGTGAGAAAGGTCGGGGAAGTAGCCTTCCCTTGGCAATGGAAGGAGTCTCAAGGCAAGCGAAGCCGCGCGCTGGTGAAGGGGCGTTGAAGTGCTGACCGTGGAAAGCAGGGCCTGCAGAGCTGCGTGCTGGGCAGCCGCCTTGGGAGGCCACGTGAGGCCCTGGGAGGCTGCACCCAGGGACCTCTCCAAGGTTTTGTGTTCAAACACAGCTGCCGGGCTGCTGCATGTCTATAGGTGATACTGGGCTGCGTGCAAATGAAGGCTGCACAGTTATAGCAGCCAGAAAGGGCCTGGTTTTTATACAGTGCCAAAGATGGGAGTCATCTCACCTAACTCTAGCTGACTAAAAGACATCCAACACTAAACTATTCACTCTAGCATCTTCTTTTATAATCACAGGCAAGAGCCTCCCCCTGAAGGCACATCATCCTAAGGTAGGGTAGATGATGACCTCTCCTCTGGGATGATTGCTTCTCACCGTGGGATTCAGGTGGAGCTTGGGGAGACCGGTTCAGATTTTGTCATCTAACTTTCAGATACTCTTCTTAAGGCAAGTGAATGTCACTCAAGCTGTTCTAGTCCACTGTATAGAGGATTTTGGAAAAGAGGTGTTTCGTGAGGATTTTGGAAAAGAGGTGTTTCGTGAGGATTTAGTCCACCTCACTGATAAAGTCAGCTCAAGAAATGAGTAGGTTACATCACTACCCTGCTACTGTGAAGTCCTTGTTTGGCTCTGAAGCATCTGACAGGGTTGGGGTACTACCAAGTATGCCAATCTGTGGCACCTAAAATCTGACAATGCATCTCTGAAAATAAAGTACAAATGACTTGTTGCATGGAAATCATGATTATAGTCAGGATCCGAAGTTTTGCTTGGGGTTAGAATGATTTTTCTTGGGGAAATTCTAATTCTCCTTTTTTCCATTTCTGTGTGCAGCAATATGCACAAGTGTGGTAATTGTGAACATATGTGCGCTTGCTCTTTTACAGGTATTCTGCCTTGATTGCATTTTCATTCTGTTATTTCTGAGCCCTGTATGAGTTATGAAACTTGAATAAAGGATACAGCAATGTGGCCTGTTTTAAACAGAGATGTTCTTTCTGTGTCGGGACCAGGATGTTGGAAAGACTGACTGTTCACACTTGTTTTTGTCATAAAAAACTGCTTTTACTAACTCCAGTCTGGCTTAGTAATACCTCTGCAGAGATCCTTCATGGTTCCAAATACCCTTTTGCTACGCTCTCTGCAATTGTTTATTTTATGGTGTCGACTACTTTGTATTGTTAGGACAGCGTTGCAGGCCAATATTTTATTTGGCAGAATCTTTCAGTCACAAGCTCCGTCTCTTAGCGTTTCCCACTGTGAGCGAGCAGCGAAACCTAAGCGGGCTCTTACAGCCCCTGAGGACTTCTGGGGAAAGGAGGGGGATTAGCAAAGAGGTGAGCTCTGTGGTTTAGGCTTTGCACGCAGTGTGTGCTCTGATATACCAACTATGGGTTAAAAGTGCTACAGGATGCTGCTTGGGGCTCCTCTGCAGCATCTACAGTCGCAAAGAGCTGCAGCAAGCTGCAGGTGTGCCCTTATGGAGGCTTGAGACCCAAATCAGTTGGAAATTTAATATTAAAACCCATCCCTTATGTAATTTATTTGTTGTCATTGAGGTGTGGATGCATACCCCTGCACGGGTGTGTGCACACAGGTGCAATCACCAGGTGGTAGGTGGAGAACATCATGTGTTTGTGGACTCACTGGTGTGAAGATTCTCTTTGCTCATTCAAAAGTGCTCAAATTTCAGTCTTAAAGGTGATGGGTTGTATTCTGCAGACAGGTAGGGGAGTGGGCTGTGTGATGCTGGAGAGGGGGATTTGGACATTGGTCACTGCAACATGGGGCTCGAGCTGAGTCCTCACAGGGAGTGCAAGAGCTGCTCTGGCAGCTGGAAACCAGTTGCATGTTGAGGTGCCTCCATCCCCCTGTTTCACTGCAACATCCTTTAATGTCGAGCATGATGCTGCTGGAATTATCACTCTATTTTACTGAGGCCTCAAAATATATTTTCCCAATGTCTGTTGTCAGACTGTTGCATCAGTTGCTCTGGAGGAGCCTTGTCCCCATGGTTTTCCAGAGAAATCCTTGGTAAAAGAGAACAGAGGCCTGTTGCAATGAGTTGTAGGGCAGAGGTTACAGCCACTGTAGCAGCCACATGCGCAATCACGGGAAGGTCCCGTTTGCTCTGTGGCAGGATGTTCTCCCTGTGCTCCCAGGCTCCTGGTGGAAATCTCTTCCGGCCTTGCAGCTCCAGTAGTTTTCTAGAAGAGCTCCTTCCCCAGCAATGGGCTTCCTCCATCCTGCCAAAAGGACTCCCTGACAGCGGTACTGCCGGGTCTGCAGGCTCCTTTCATCGGTCGAAATCCTGCCAAAAGGACTCCCTGACAGCGGCACTGCCCCAGGACATGGTGCGTGGTCTGCAGGCTCCTTTCATCGATCGAAGGGGGCTGGCTAGGTAGCTACATCCAAAGCTGTAGGATGAGGGACTGAGTCAATCCATAGCAGATTAGTCCTAATTGCCTAGAAATTAATCCCTGCAGCTCACAGCTTTCATTAGGCAGAGGCAGGATCTAACCCCGAGTTGCCAGAGCAGGGAAGACTGGGCTCTCTTTTGTCCCTGGAGGATGCTGAGGGTTATTTTGGCGGAGCACAATGGAAAAAGCATGGCCTGCGGTTGCCTTCACAACTCTTGGCTGTGCGGATAACAGAGTTTGCCTCCTGGCCTGCCAGCCCTTTTCGCCTTCATTAGCACAAAATATTCCAGAGCCTTTTTTTTTTTTTTTTTTCCCCAGTCTCCTCCTGGCTGCTCTTTGTCCCTCATGCCCATGCTGATGGGAGCATCCAAAAGATAAGAAAGTGGTGCAAATTACGTTTTGTATCATGTATGGTTGGAATTTCAGTGCTGCAGGGTCGGCTTTAAGTTATCCCTGGAGAGTTGGTTGTATTTTATAAGCTGGATGGCTTGGCTCACAGTTGTTTTGATTTTTCCAAATAGTGTAAATCTATAGACATTTGCCTTTGGCGCAAAAAAACCTCCCCACTTCGAAGTCAAGAGTAATTATTTTCCCAGAGCCGAGGTCAGCAGCTGGAGTCAAATAATGGAATAAACCCCCTTCTTTTGTTGCTTTTCACATGATTTTTTTTTCTAATAGTAATTTCACTGCATTAGCATCTGCCCCTTGCTCCAATGGCAGCCCAGCCAGATTCCCCCAACCCACGCAGGGGAAAGGCTCTCAGGATCATCCGAAAGGACAGCAATTTCTGCTAGAGGTGAACCCACCATGCACAAATGGGCCATATATATAACAGCCTGGAGAAACCCCCCCACCTTCTCCAGCTTGCTGAACAAATCTTTGGAAAACCTGTCACAAGTAAAGTGGTGTCAAGAGTAGAGCCCAGCATATTTAGCAGTAGCTGTTGTCAGAATGGTCATCTTAATTTAACAGCTCTAGTAATGCTGGAAAGAGGTGGTGGGAGGAAAAAAAATGGAAATTGCCATATGGCAGTTCTTGAATAGGCATCTCCCCTTTGAAAAAGAGCTCAACATGTCACTGGGGGCACCTCCCAAGGCCATCATAGAACCACAGAATGCTTAAGGTTGGAAGAGATCATCTAGAGATCATCTAGTCCAACGCCCCTGCACACGCAGGGTCACCTAGAGCACGTGGCACAGGACTGCATCCAAGCAGGTTTGAAGATCTCCAGAGAAGGAGACTCCACAACCTCTCTGGGCAGCCTGTGCCAGTGCCCTGCACTGGACTCTCTCCAGCAGCTCCACATCCCTCTTGTACTGTGGGGCCCAGAACTGGACACAATTCTCCAGATGTGGCCTCACCAGGGCTGAGTAGAGGGGCAGGATCCCCTCCCTCGACCTGCTGGAGA
>NW_010587553.1:46403-64483 GCF_000705375.1 Tinamus guttatus | reverse complement strand
TAGTGTTCAACGGCTCAAACTGTTGGGATTTGGGCAGCTTGGACTGGTTGGGATGTGTTTTTTCCTGTGACAATGTTGGGAAAGCCCCTCTTGCTCATATTGATTTCTGTTTTTCCTGCTTCTTGTGCAGCCGGGCGGGTGCTGTCGGCTATGGGGCTCTGCAGGAGGAGAGACGAAGGATGAGGGCTCCTCTGTGATGGGCTGCAGAGCTTCCTAAGTCAGTATAGACACATGGGTGCTCCTGCTGACCAGCCCTCCTGTGCCTGCCCCAGCAGGTGACCGGGTGCACCTCTCTGGGACCGGGAGGGTTTTCTTTTGTTAGCATCAGAGGTCTGTGTACCCCTTGCAATGTGCTGGGCTGGCAGGATGCACGGGGTAAAAGCAGGATTTGGGAAGGGGGCCTTTCCCCTGCAGCCGCCAAGGGGCAGCCGAGCTGCCTCGACATCGCGGGGCTGCCAGGCACCTTCCTCTGCTTTGGAGAGGCATCAGATGGGAATTTCTCAGCCCTCAGGAACTTGCCTCTCCCTCTGAGCGGACCCAATTGGTTACCAAAAACTATTCATTCGATAACACGTCTGTGAGGCAGCGTCTTGCAAGTCCTACCCAAACCTACTCAGCCAGAGCAGAGGAGTCCTCGAGACGCTTTGTGTCCAAGTCTGCTTGGATCTCTGCTCTCCATTCAGCCCTTAATGACGTGGCTTTGGCACAAAACCCAACCCTGAATCCCTTGGGAACCTATGTGGTGGGAGAAGGTTGCTGGAACGGTCCATCCGCGTCCCCGGGGCTGTGCTGCTGTTCAGGTGGCCGCACGGGCTGTGGGCGGCCGACCAGGGCGTCCCGCGGCAGGGAGCTCCCGAGGTGGCTCCGCAGGGCCCTTTCCTGCACACCTGCTCCAAGGCTGCCAGGCTGCGGCGCCGGCACTCGGTTTAGGAGCTGGGCACTGACTTTTGGTGAGTTACCTTCCTGTTCTCAATTCTCTGATCACTTGCTAGTGTCACAACAAGAGAGCTTGGAAAAATGCCCAAGCGCACGAGAAAGGAATCTCGTTTCTTTTGGAGGGAGTTGCTGCAGAAAAACATTTTTGTTATTTGCTAAGCCCTAATAATGATACTTTGCATTTGCATTGCAGCTTCCACCTCAGGGCATCTTGGCACAGCCAGTAATTAAACCTCCAAGTCCTTGCGAGGGAGACAAAGCTCTATTCTTACATGTGACAGACAGCTAAACCTTGGTCCAGGGTCAGATTAAGTGACTTGCTCAGAGATGTACATTGAGTGTGCATCAAATCCAAAACCAAACAAGAGCCCTGCTCAGCCCCGAGTGACATTTGGGATTCTGGTCCCTCTGCTCTACTTGAGTTGGGTTTTTTTGTAAGCCTCTGTCATTTGATGGCTGTTCAGAGACATCCCTTCTCAGTATTAAACGCAGGAAGGTCTTTTGTCAGCCTTGGACAACAAGGAGAGCTAATTGCAAATTCAATTTTCGTTTAGAAAATGCAGCTTGGCCTACATTACCCTAGCAGCCAAAGACCTATCTCTTAGGACTTTGCACCATTGCTATACTCATTTCAGGTCTGTTTTCTTTACAGCTTTATGGTCAGTAATTAATGGTATAATTACACATCGACATAATGACAGCTCCTGACATTGCAAAGCTCAGGGGCAGAGCGCTGAGTGTCACTCATTGTTCGTTCCTGTTTCTTTACTTTGTAGGGCAAAAGCAATCGGCTCCTGAGTTTGTTCAGAACTGGCTGCCCCAGTTCCCAGTGAGGAAAGCTTTGTGTGGTGGTGCTGGGGTCACAAGTCACCCACACCCGGCAGAAATTAAAACGTGCCTTTGCTCTGCTAAGAAGTCTCCTGGCATTCCCTGTTGCCCGCCCCGGTTGCTGTCCGCCTTCATCCTCTGAGCAAATAGCCAAGGAAAAGCTCGGATGGGAATGCACCACAGAAGATACGGGGGAAGACCTGAGCCTGGCAGAGCTGTTGAAGGCTCGTGGAATTTTCATGGTGGCTTCAGGTTGTTTCTGACATTTTCAAATTTCTTTCTTTTCCTGTAACATCTCAGCTGAACAAGAGCAGATTTGGAAAGCGTGTGCCTGAACATCTCTGGGCCTTGCTGTGATGAGTAGCAGCCAGGAGGTATGGGCAAGCTGGGGAAGTGTGATGCCTTTCGGGATTCTTATTCCCAAGGAAGGGCAACTCTTGTCTGTTTGTTTTCATCTATTAGTGGTGCTGTAGCACCACCAGGACCTGCTCTCCTGGTTCCCATAGAGCCCCTTACCTGGCAGCTGGGATGCTCGGGTTGAGGATGGATCTCCTTGCTCTAGACCCTCAGAGAAACCAGGAGACAGAAGGGACATCCGGTAGTTTTCTCAGGGTTTCTCACCCACCTACTGCCCTATGACCAGATACTTAAGCCTATGGGTGTTTTTTGTATTTCTAAGCCTTGCTGCCGCTATCTGAGGACTGACAAAAGGGAGAGCTGCTCTCATTTTGGGTCCTCTACAAGCATTGCCACAGGAGCAGATGATGCCATCTAAGCCCTGGACAGTCATTAGGAGACAGCGAGACTAGGTGGAAACAGTCCCCCATGGATCAAACCTTGGCTGCTCTTCCACCCCCATCTACTGGCCAGCCTGGAAAAGAACTTTCTGGGGAAGTTTCCTGAGGCTGCACAGCACAGTTTGTAAGCAGGCATATTGGGAAGGGATGAGTCTTTGTAATCCTTGTGCCATCCACACTCGGACATGGCTGGGGAGGCGGGAGCGAGTCTTGGTAGCAGGAAGAGGGCAGTCCCTGCTGGATTAAATGAAGGTGGTTCATTCTGGTTTCCTCTGAAGGGGACCTGTTGCTGAGCGTTGTGGGGTCTGCATGCAGAGAGGGAAGTGGCTTTATGGTCAGCTCAGGTCGGTCCCTAGTAATGCATTGGAGTCTGTCTGTCTGTCTTCTTCTCTGCCATGCTGAGCCTGAAAGGAAAGACTAATGCTGGAAGGCCTGGAGTGGGACACCAGGTCTCCTGTCATGGCTTTCCTGCTAACTCTCTGTGTGTCCTTGGGCAAGGTATGAGCTTTCTGCTTTCTCACTGCATTTTTTTTTTCCAGAAAGCAGGTGCAATGAAGCCTTTGTGTCTCGTAAAAAGGCCGCTGGGCATGCGTGATACTCTGGGTTAAAATGGATGCTCTTGTTTTCTGCCTCATGTGAAAGGCAGGAAACAGGCTGGGAAGTTGGAGAAGGTGGCTGGGGTGCCAGGCAAGGGCAAGCAGGTCCTGAGGGCTTATCTGTGTGGTCTTTGTGTGGCTTTCTGTCTCCTGGTTTCTCTCTGATGTAATCAAATCAATGCAAGCCAATTATAAAGCACCTATAAAGGGGTTTCCTGGTGGAGCTCTTTCCCAGAGCCAGGAACAGAATAGGGTGCCCTGCCACCAGACTGGAAATGTGATGGTGGATGGTCGTCTCTTCATGATGGGTGGCACAGGTTGAATTGGGTCGAGTGGGTTGAGCTGGGGTCATGTAAAGTGGGGCAGTGCCAGCACTGGTGCTTGGTGCAAAGGAGGTCAAGAAATCAGCTTGGAGATGCCTTTGGGAATGGCAGATATCAGGTTTTTCAGGTTCTTGGCTGTCACTTGACTGCAGCACTTGACTGAAAACCTCCTACCCACCCTTCCAGGTCTTGGTGCCGCGGGCCTGAGCACTGACCTCTGCATTTAATTGCTCCGTCAATGTGAGTGATCTCTTTATTCTCAGTGCTTGCAGAGAAAAAGCTCCAAGAGGTGGAAACCCTCTGCAGACAGGAGGCTGGGCCCATGCCCGGAGCCATAAAGGCCATGTACCAGAACAGAAAAGAATTGGAATGACAGTAAAGTCCGGGAAAGCCCAGCCCAGCAGGAAGGCTTGCTCTGCCTTCTGGGCAGCTTTAGAGTCACTCTGTCTGATTATTCAGCAGCATAAATTAGCCCAAAATTTAAATGGGGGGAGTGATTACCCACGCCCTGTAAGACCTGAGTGAAGTTGACCCACTCACCTCTCCAAAGACACAGGCACTCTGATTTTCATGCCAAAGTAGACTTGATGTTTTGCTCCTTGTGATGCTGGGGAAGGCTTAGATAGCAGAAGTCTACGTTTCCCAGTCAGCTCAGGAGCCTTGAACCTCAGGCCATGACCGTGACGGGGGAGCTGCTGCACTGGCTGTGACTGCAAGACTTGGCGCATCTTGGGTCACCCAGAGGGCTCCAGGCAGCTGGGGACGCTCTTGCGTAGTTGATGTGTGCAGAGAGATCCCAAAGCGGCCCCGCTGCGAAGGCGGTGGCAGAATGGAAGTGATGGGGTGCTGGGGCAGACCACCACTCAATGCAAACTCATTTGGATACAATTACTTCAGTGCAACAAGTTATAATGTGTGGGAAGCTCATATACTACTCCTTTTGCCATCTGCTGGCAATTAAAATCTGGCCACTAGTTTTATTCCAAGGAAGCAAAAATGTCCCTTTGTAGCCCCACTGGGAGACTGGATGATACTGGATCCTAAAAACCACCTTAGTTAAAGAAAAGCACCCATACATGAGTAACAGAGCTGTGGGCTGTTGAGTCTGAGGACAGCTCTGTGGAGTAGGGCAGCATTTATATTTACTGTAGAATTTCATGTGTATGTGGAAAGTGCTCAAATTGCAAGCTAAAACAGAAGGTCCTCACTTTCAAGACACCATCTGGAAGGCATTTTCCCTCTGATGAGTTGAGGAAGAGTTTAGCCAAGGCCAGTGTGCTCCATTTCACTGAGTGTTGCTGGGAGCTGGAAGATGGCTCTTGCAGCAAGCTAGGGCTCAGTGTGGAAATCCTACCTTTGCATGAGCAAAAAGAAGCAAAAGCAGGGGGAACTGAAGAGAGGCAATACCTTGCTCAACTGAGCAGGGCAGGTCCTTGTGCACTGCACGTGTTGTCTGGCGACAGGCAAGGCCTTTGCAACGTGCTGTATGGCAGGGCCAGAGGCTGATGGTGCTTGGTCCATAATGCCCGTCAGATCCTGGGATCCTGCAGGAAGGTGAAGACTTTATTATGCCTTATTTGGTAAGAGTCATGGTGTTACCCAAGTGTCTCAAGCTGGGATGGGTCCACAGAGAGAAAAGAGCAGGGTATAATAAAATGAGGGAAAAGCAGTTTTGCAAATGTTTACACTTATCACAGTGATTTGAAATTAAAATTAAGTGTTATTCATTCTAATTCTAGGGCTAACCAATTTCCTGTACTCTTTAATGTCAAAATTATGTTTATCTAGAAGAATTTGAATTTAAGAAGAACTACTCCTCTTAGGTCAGGCGCAGTGGTCTACGGGCAGTCTCAAAGAAGAGGGATCAGCAGGTTGCATCTGAGAGCTCCATCCAGTCCCAGGTCCTGAGCCCAACAGCACCCAGAATGACCCTGCTCCAGATGGAGATGCTACAAACTCTGCACTTGCCAGCACTGGGGTATCTACAGCCTTTACTTCTCATCTTCTTTAACAAATTCTACCCTTAAGAGTTATTTCCTGAGTACATCCTTTCTCTTCTGCATGTGTCCAGCCCAACAATCTTGCATTTCTCTGTCCTGAGCTGCAAATACAGGTGCCTCTCAGGCAGCGCAAGTTGGGGATGAAGAGCAGGACCTTTGCAGTGTCTGGGTCACACTGGTCTCTATGTGTGGTTCCTCAAAGCTCCCTGTTTCTTACAGCACCCTGCATTCCTATTTCTGCCTTCCCAGTCTGGTTCTCAGTGGCCTTCCAGGATGCAACTGCCTCATGTGGCAGAAAAATCTTTCTCTTGACAAATCTTTACAATTTTCTGCTCCTCTGGAAGTTGCTTGTTGTACTCTGCTCACCTTCATTAAGCAAATGCTTCATCAGATTCAGTCTGCTCTCCTTCAAGGAGGCAATTTCTTTCAGCTCTCAGATTGTGTTGCTTTTGATGGATGGTTGAGGAGGTCCAGCTTTTCCATGTTTGGCATCAGAGTGTCTCTTTTCTAGCACTAATTCTGAAAGCAGCAAACGTTACTGCAGTATCAGAATGTGGGGATTTTTTTTATGAGCTCCCTCAGATTGGTCTGAAGCAGGTGCTGAGGGTTTAATAAAAGGTGTCATGTCATAGGACTTTCAGGAGTACTCACCACTATTTAGAGACCAGGAGAAATCAACTTAATTGGAGACATCTGGAGAGATCAGTGAGGCAGGACTTATGTGCTAGAGAAACTGGTGGCCCCTGACTTGCTCCAGAAGAAACTTGGCTGCAGCAGTGCTGGACTGTGGTTGCATTTAAGCAAAGCATATATATATATTTGTGTATATATTTGTGTGTGTATGTATACATTGCACTCTTGTGCATGTCTTTGTTAAAATGACACAGGGTAGATCCTGCTTGTGAGAGGTGGCTGTGAGTGGAAGATTGATGGTGCTGGGTGCGTTGGCCCGGTAAAGCACTATGGAGGTGCTGCCTCTGGATTGTTTGGGCACCTGGATTTACCCCACTGAGTCCTGAAAGCTGAGGAGGTTTCATTGGTCTTTGGAGAAAGAGGTGACTGTAGTATTGAAGGGCTGGAGCACCTTCAGAAAGAGGCTGCTCCCACCTGCTGAAAAAGGAAACTTGGAGGGGATGGTACATGAGGAATTCGTGGCTGGAGGCATGGTTGGAGGGCCATGGAGTCATTTCTGCAGGTGATCAGTGGGAGAACAGCCCAAGTCTGATTGTTCACTTCACTGGGACCAGGTAGCAGCCAGTACCAGGAACTTCTGAAAATCCCTTTTCATCCTTTCCCTTTCCAGTCCCTCGCAGGAGCACGCCACACTTCATGTGGCTGTCTGGACAGGGTATGTCACGTCTGGCAAACCACATGTCCTTGCAAGGGGTGATGTGAGAGAAGGGGAACACTGCAAACAAAACTATGGTGTGCACGTATCAACAGTGATGGGGAACCACTGATGCCAACTCCATCGTGAGGCTGTTGTGAATCTTAGGGTACAAATACTCTTCTCTCTCCCTTGATCTCTGAATTCACACTGCGACTGTCTGCAAGTTTTGTAAGGAGACTATCTCTTCAATTATCCATGATCCCTAGTGATATGAGACATTTAATCAGTGTCTCCTGACTTCTTGTCAGATTAATTATCATTAGCACATGTGTTTTCTGCTGTTTTCTGGGGAACGTGGTCATGGGAAAGTGAAAAGATAGCTGTGCTTATTGCACTGCGGCTCGCAAGAGGAGTGAGGGCACTTGTGACTCTATGGTGGGTTCTCCATCTGAAATGCTGCTTCAGTTCTCCAGTCCTGCAGTGCCAGGAGGAGCTGGTTTTGCAAGCAGCATTAGCAGGAGCATGGGCTGCCTTCAGACCTCTGTGTGGGCCTGCAGGTTTTTTTCACGTCCCCGCTGACACAGCACTGATCAGAGAGGTGTGAGAAGACCATCGCCCTTCCCGGGGTGGCAAACGGGTCAGGATGGGTGAGTCCTTGTGCAGCTCTTCCTTGGGACGGGATCACTGCAGGGCAGGGAGAGGAAAGGGAGCAGGAAGCAGGGAAGGGGGGCAGAGCTCTGCACAAGAGGGCTGCACAACAGCATTCCGCCCCCGCCGTGGGCAGGAGTGATTTTTCCAGCTGACGGAGTGGGCTGCTGCTGTGTGCACATGTCCTCTTGCCCTTTCTCAGGCTGCGGCCACGCTCTCACAGCGAGCCAAAGCGTAGGAGGCCGAGTAATCAGCGGGGGCGACGCTCATATTCCCGCGAGCGCTCGGCGTGGCAGCAGACCAGTTTTCTCCTCCGCGAGCCGGCCGCGGCGCTCGGCAGCGCGTCCCTCCTCCGCGCCGGGGATGCCGTGCGAGCGCCGCTCCGCACATGGGGCCTATTAGGGACTGTGGGCAAAATGGGAACAAGATGAGGCCGGCGAGAGCGGCGGGGAGGGCTGGGAGCTGGCGGGAGGCAGAGCGCGGCTGCCAAGGCCCCTTCCTCCAGCTGCCCCTCATTAGGAGCTTGATGTGCTCTGACCACACAGTAGCAGAGACTCGTTTGCACGGCTGCCGTTAGGCTGAGGCTCCCCTCCGTGCCCTTGCTCGCTTAGTGGCACTTTCTCCCCTGGTTTTACGAGCGTGGCATGACGTGCTGTTGTGTTGCTTGGTTTCACCATTTTCTCCTCTCCGTTCCTTGCAGTTAGGAGGACACTAATGCCTTCAAAAAGCATGGGATCGACAGAAGAGGTAACAGCCCCCTGGAGACTTACCTAGGAGACTTAAAGATTATAATCTGAATTCTCTCTGCCCTTAAAAGCTGGTTTATCCCAAGCATAAATCCAGCTCGTCCTTGTGGTCACAGAGATGCTGAGGGAAACAGCTAGTGCTGCCTCAAACTCAGGCAGGACCTGGACAGGGAGCTGGGAAGTAACTTGGCTATATTCAGCAGCACTGAGTGCCCATGGGAGAGAAGTCTCCGTGGTTTTGTTCATCTGCTCCAAAACGTACCTAAAATCTGTGATATTTTCCCAGAAATCTCCCTATCTCCTCCTCAGAGATGGCAGAGTACAAATGCCTATTGGGCTTTGCAGATGGAGCGCTTGGAAATATTTGACTCTTTTTTTTTTTTTTTTTACTACCCGCAATAAAGCAGCTCTGCTAATCTTTAACATGCAGCGTGACAGAGAAAAAGGACTGCATTAAAAACCTGTTTATGGGAGCGTTGCGAAAATGTGTAAAAATGAGTGAAAGTCAATCACGGCTAAAGAAACTTTCTTCTGCGGCAGGGGCAGAGCTGCCCTGCCTGATGGCAGCAAGCTGGGACCCGCAGGCTCAGCGGGAGGCTGAACTTGCACCTGGTTCCCTCCCTGCCTTTGCTTTGCAGGGTTTTCAGAGCCTGCTGCTTTCTAGGCTGCACAGTCCTAACTCAAAACTTCTTCTTCAGCAAAGGGACTGGAGTCATGTCTAGATTTTGCAGCTCTGCCAATGTGGGTGAACGGCCCGAGTGCCTCAGGGCTGAAAAAGCCACCTGGCACTTGAGTTCAAACAGCATTTTATGAGAGTTTCCCCTCTCTTACGTAGTTTGGATACTACAAAATAGTACAAAAATATTACAATGTGATTATTACAAAAATAGGCTTTCCTGAAGCAGTTAGATTTTTATCAGGCTGCTGTTTACTGGGAAACTTAAATGCCTTGATTTGGAGTGTATTTATTCTTGCAATACTTCTCTCGTTCCTCTTGTGTGCATGGGGAACTGGTCCCTGGCCGGAGCTTGGAGCATGGGATTATGGGGCAGCAGCCCAACCTGCTGCTGCAGTCACGAAACAAAATATTTCAGCGCCTCAGAAGCATCACCTGGTTTCAGCCCTTGTTTGAGCTGAAGTTTGGGAGTGTCTGAGCAGTAGTCGCATGGACATGTCTGTTCCCAGGACTGAGCTATCAGATTTCAGACAACGGAGAGGAACAGCATCAGGTGTTGAGGTTTGTTTTTCTTCTTTCTTTCTTTTTTTTTTTCCCTACCTCTTGTACTCTATTTTAAATAACATTTTTATTGCATTCAAGATAAACAGAGGATGAGTTCCCATGGGAATCAGAGTCTATCCAGCACTGATGGCAGTTTAGCTGAGGGGAAAGTACAGTCACGTGGGAGCCTTGAACGCTTTTGGTGCAGCACTGCTAAGGGTTTTCCCTGGTTTTATGATTTCATTATATTTACCAACGCCGGTTTACATTAAGGTGTAAAGCTGCATTGCCCAAAGCTGTTGCATTGCCCAAAGCAGGAGGGGATGGGCAGGAAAAAGGGACATCTCTCCTTGTGCTCAGCATTATGCGCTGCAGGAGCAGGCTGGGAGCAGAGGTGCAGTGAGGCCCCTTCTCCCGCTGACAGAACCTCCATGGTGCAGGCAGAGTCTGGGTGGCCAGTGGTGTATGGAGCGAGGTCCCTCCAGGCCCTCCTGCAGGGACGAAGGGTCCTGCAGCACCTTCCTTGTTGCATGGTAGAGCAGGGCAAGAGGAGCAATGTGTCCCTAGTGTGTTCACAACTGGGTTTATCAGGACAGGGTATTTTAGAGCTTTTCCAAAATGGTCTTTTTATGTGCTATTGCTCTGTTGGGCCATGGTTCTGGAGAATATCCCCAGTGTGTTGGGCTAGCCAGTGACTTTCTGGGAAGTGCTTGGTGCTGGCTGGTCACCTCTGACGTGAGGATGACCTGCGTGGTCTCACCTTGACTGAAAGTCCAAGTGTTGATAGTATCCTTGGACAAGTGACTTGCTGATCTCTACAGTGCATTCACAGAGGTGTTGAATCTGATGGATCAACTGACCTGCAACTGCTGAGGGTGCAGCGCCCCGTGTAAATGAATTGTGAATGCCACAAGGCCTCCGGGTGGATATGCTCTGCTGAAGGGGTGGCTGAATCACGGATGGTTTTGAATGCTGGGAAAGCATGTGCTTGGGCAGTGAAGTCAAGCATGAAGCAGTTAATTTGCTGTCCGTGAGATGTAGAAAATCTACATCCATGTGTGGTGATGAAGAATTTGGTGACAGGCCCAGCCAATAGTATAGTGAGGAATGGAAAGGAAATGTGGGAAAGAGCTGACTGATGAAAAAGGCATGGGAGATCTGGATCATCTTCTCCAACTGCAGTCAAGAAAACATCTGTAGTATTCAGGAGGTGGAATTCATACCACTGGGGGAGGGCGGTGGTGGCGGGCAAAGCCAGAAGGGACCTTTGCATAGGCCCACTTCATGCTACGTCTGCCCTTGGGAGCTACAGTGTCAGATCTGGAAAATTTTCTTGCTTTTATGCTGGAAGCTGAGACCTCAGAGTGAGGATCCTGCCAGATGAGGCCTGGAGAGAGACATTCTTTTCTGTGGTTTCATTTTTGAGAAGCCAAAAATCAGAATGAGGTTCTTCAAAGGCACTCCTGAAGGCCCTGCTTTGCAGATGGGCCATGTCACATGCTCACTCCTGCGTCTCCCTTTCATTCGAGCAAACCCAGCACGCTGCTACGATCTGAAATGCTCAGTGCAAGCCACGTGCAGCACAGATGTAGGAAATAGAAGGTGCGGGATTAGAAAGGGCTTTGGGATCTGATGGCGAGAGCATTACGAAGCCACGTGCTGTGGACACTGAGAGCTGCTGTGTGGGCACCGGCGAGCATGGGGTTCGGCTGGGAGCTGAGGCCGGCAGTGCCGCCCGCTCCTTCCCCACGGCTTGGCTGGCAGGAGGTGGCACAGCTCCTGGTCCCCCTTGGTCTCCAGGGGAGAAGCACTTCATTGCTGGGACACCTTTGGTGGGGATAACCCATGCTGGAGGCCTGGTGGCCGCCAGACCACCTGGGCTGGCTTGTGTGTGTCCAGGGGTGCCCAGACCCCAGGTCCCAGTTGGAGCAGTGCATCGCTTCCCATGGCAAACGGGAGCAATGCAGGGAATGGGTCCCTGATGAGAGGCTGAATGGGGGAGGAGGAGGTGTTGTCCCCCCGTGTTGTCCCCTGGACCTACCTTGCTCCGGATCTTGCGGCCACCCCCCTTTCTTGCAGTGTGGGGATGGGGGACCGTGTCCCCCGGGGTGGGGGACGCTGGGAGGCTCCTGAATCTGGGCTCCTGCTTCCATCTCCTACCAGGGCAGATGCTCCCGGTGGCACGCTCACTCTGGACACGGCCTGCTCGAAAGAGCAGGGCTAGAGGCCTCCCTCCATGCCCTAATATTGACACCCTGTGGCTCCTGAGGCCTCTGCGCTGGACACGGCAAGGGCTGCTGGCTGCAGGGGGGGGTTTCCCTTCCTCTCGTCCCCTCCGGGCCTCTCGGCATCTGCGGAGCGGGAGCGGGCGGCGCGCGGGGCCTGCGGGCCGCTCCGAGGTGAATGCCGTCTTTGACGCCAAGAAGCAGACCGAAACTATGTCAACCGAGAGCAGGCTGGGGCGGCTTTTCCTGTTTTTCCTGCTTGAGGCTTTGAACTGTGTCCTGATGGGTCAGCGCAGAGGAGACACCTTGGGCTGCCACGGAAAGGGGCTGAAACCCTAGACCCTGGGAAAGAGGAGGCCTGGGGGAGATATCGCCACACTCCCGCTCGCAGCCCGGCGGCTCCCTGTGCGGGGAGGTGGCCCCAAGTGTGAGGAGCAGGGGAGATGGCTGAACTGACAGGACAGCAGGGCAGATTGTGGGGAGCAGGGGGTTTTCCAGGGGCCAATAGGCGATTCTGCTCTCAACAGAGATCCCAAACCTCCCAGCTCTCCATCCGGCCCTAAAGGGTGACAACAGCTACTGGGAGAAGGTGTCAGCTCGGGAAGGAAATCCTTCCCTGAAGTCCCAGGGCTGGGCCTTGCCCAGGTTTGATGCCTGTATTACTGTACGGGCTACCTTGATTTTATTGCCTTGGCTATGAAGATGCTAGGGCCGATAGTGCGGGATTGTTTCTGTGGGTGTAAAGGTGCTCTAGCCCGGCGCAGCTTGTTCTTCTAATGGTGGAGCAAGGGGTGCACCGTGCCCACGGGGCTGGTTCTCCTTGCGCAAGCTCTGCCTCCTGCACGAGCAGGGTAGCGATGCCGGCAGGTTGTAGCAGCTGCCTCGGGAGCGCAGGGCCAGTGGCACCAACCTCAACCCAAAAAAAAGGGGGGCAAAAATAAGTGCTGTGTTGCTAGTCTGTGGCTGTCCCAGGGTTTTGCTGACTCAGGTCGGGCTGGGCTCGCACCTTGCAGCGGCAGGACCGAACGGGTGCAGATGGCCTCGAGCGCTGCACATGCAGCTCCCTCTGGGTAGCTTGTCCCTGCCACCCTCCGTCCAGCCCGCTTATTGCTGCTCCAAGTGGGTTTATTGTCATCAGGCTGCGCAAGTGTGAGTTTTACTGGCCCAGTGGAAACTGCCCTCAGGCTTGCGTGGGCGCTCGACCCATTTTTAATTCTTCTGCTGACATCTAGCGTGCGAGAGCCTGCAGCACAGCGCGCCGAGCGCGCACTGAGGGATGCTGCGGGGCTGCTTTGCGGAAGTTTTTCCAAGTGTTTCTTTCTCTTCTGGGCATCTTTAGCCACGTGGATGGCTAGACAGGTCTCAGCATCTGGGGGGATATTTGGGTTTTCACGGTGATAGCAGAAGGTGAGTTTGGAATTGTTTTTTTTTTTTTTTGGGAATGCATCATTCCTTCAGGTTTATAAGCAGAGGAAAAAAAAAAAAAACAGATCAAGGGATGTTTTGGCAAGCATGGGGTATTATCACTGTCCTTCCCATTACCAGCAGAAGAAATGATGGTGCTGTTTGGTCTCACCTTCTTCTCCTCGCTTTCATCGCTGGGATGGTCTTGGGGCAGTTACATTTGCTAACCCCTGACACACAAATCACAGCAGAGAACTGGGACTTTTGGGAGGTTTTCATCTCAAGCAGCAGAGTTTGGGTGTGCAGAAACACCAGCCATGACACAACAAGTACAGAAGGATACATGAGCAGTCCCAGCTCCAGACAAAAGAGTCTGAAGCTGTGCGGAGGGGACTACCAGCAAAGGTGGTGCACCTTGCAGGTGGCCCCTGCCTGTAACATCTGTGGTCAGAATGGCTCAAAACTAATAAAAACCAGGCTAAGATAATGAATTTGAAGCAGATACTGCTTCAAGCCCCCTTATCCATTTGTTAATGGGCAATAAAGAAGAAAGAACAGTACTGGAGCTCTGTCACGGTCCCCCTTATTTTGCTTCTGGCCAGAAGCTCTGGAGAAGGTCTGACCAGAACACAATTGCAGGTCAGAGACTTCTCCTGTTCAAATCACTTATTTTTAGCACTGCTGGTGCCTGAACCTCCTGCTCAGCAACGTGTCAGCCCTAGTGTCTTTGAGCTCTGCTGTGGTGCCTGGTGCCCTTGCAATGCCTTGGTGAGTGCCCGAGCCCTGGTGGTGGGAACTCTAGCCCCATCTCCCCGTGCTGTGCTGAGCCCTTGAGCTGGAGCAGACTCCTTGGGCCAGACGTGGGGATAATCTCTGGATGTGGCAGATGACACGCACTGCCTGGCGGCGGGTTTAGCATTGCCCCCTGTGCCTTTCACTCTCCAGCAGGTTGAATTTTCTCTTCCTTGCATTTCTCCTGCGCAGCGATCCCAGCCCTGCCTCCGGCAGCGCACGCTCGAGACAGCGGCGCATCGGGGTCAGGCAGCACGAGGCAACCGGGCACAGGCAGCACGGGCAGGCACGCGCCTCTCCTCTTCCATGTGCAACCTGCTCCGAGAGAAAAGGCGCCGTGGGAAGTTTCGTGCTGAACCATTTACACCTCTGTTCACATGACTTTATTTTGCAGAAAGCTCTCAAATCTTGCCAGGAGTCAGGGCTTATTTCCCCTTCCCAAGGGCATCTAGTCCTGGTCTCATTAAACTTTCATTGCAGCGTACAATTGCCGAGGAGAGAAAATAACCTAACTATTTTGTCTCAGGAAAAAGATCAGATAGAAATTATCCTGAAGCCCTCAGAGATGCTTATCTCTGTGTTTTTCTTTCTTCTCCAGCTGCAAGGGCTTGCAGAAGAACTGGTTTGACTTGGCCCTGACTTTCTGCAGAAGGAAATGAAGGCTGGAGAAACTCAACGGAGCAGCAAGTCCTCACTTGGGGCAGGTGGATGCGTTGGGCATGTGATCGAAAACTAAAACCCCTCGACGTGTGGGGTCATTTTCTGGTGCCTAGGGCAATGGGCAGACCCAGATTTTTTTTTCTGATGCTTTATGCTTTTTCTAATGCTTTATGCAGAAAATCCCTCTCCGTGCTGGGTGTGGGTTGAATAACCAGCCTCGTGCTTTCAGCTAAAACTAGCCCAGGTTTGCAAAATAGCAAAAAAGTGTTATATGTGATTATAAGGCCAAACCTTGCCTTTTCCTTAGCTTTTCGCTGGGGATGAGGATGCCCAAATAAAGAGCGCCTCAGTGCGCTCAGACACAGCCTGTTCCTCTGCCGAAGGAGTGTGTCCGCTCTGCAAGGACCTGTTGGGCTGTTTTCTGAAGAGATGGAGTTCATCTTGCTTAAACACTGCTTGCCTTTGCCAGGAGAGTCTTTGCCAAGTATACTTTTGCAGAACATTGTGTTTTCAAGAAAACACATTTTTTGGGGGAGTGGAAATAAAGAAAATGAGCCTGGGAAATAGCCAGGGCATGGCTATGGTCTCCCCATGTAAGCAGTACAGACCAAACTCTCTGCTCTTCTCACTGAGGGCAAGAAGTAAGGACCTAGCATCCCAGTGAGTCCTTTGAGACCGTGTCCAGGCTGCAGGCTAACTTTTTTTTAAGCTTTCGATGGAAAAATGTCAGGTCTCATCTTAACATAGAGTGGGAAGGTGTTTGTGATTGCAGGATGCTTTCAGAGCTCAGAGGGTTGTTTCTTGTCTTTGTTAAGTGACAAATTGTGAGGAGGCATTAGCACCTACCTGCATGATCATAGGGAAAGTGGACAGACTTGGGACGGGAGGGATGCTGGTGTCACCATGCAATGCCACATCAGGGCAGAGGCAGGCAGGCCCTGCAAGCTCCACAGGACTTTCTGCCTCCCCGAAATAGTTTCTCCCTTCAGCTTTGTCCTGCCCTTTTTTTTTAAACTGATAAACACTAGAAATCAGTGGATGATGCTTTAGTGGGGGGGAAAGCCATGGCTTTATCCTTGTCCCTATCCTGACTCCTTTTATGTCCACAGCAGAAATCTCATGAGCAGTAGGATGTAACCCGCTGAGTCTGTATCCACACAAGGGAGGGTGGCTGAGCCTCCTAAATCCCACCGGTTTATGTGTTTCACCCGGATTCCGGGGGCAAAGGAATAGCGGTTAGGTTGTTCCTGCCTGCAAACCTGCCCGTGCTGCCTGTGCCCGTCTGCCTCGCGCAGGCGCCGCTCGCAGCCCGTCCTGCCCTGCCACGTGTGCCGGGAACGCAGGAGTGAGACCGGCTGTGCACGTGGGCACTCCTCTCCCAGGCAGGAGCTTCTCCCAGGCCCCATCTGCTCCCTGGCTTGGTGGAGGCATCACCTTGGCGGGGGCTGTTGAAGAGAAGGGCTTGGACTGGAGGCTCCTCTGTTTGCGGTCACTGTGATGGTAGTTCTCCACGGTCACAGCAATCGCTGGTGTGCCAGGAGCACCCAGGGCCTCGCTGCAGCGCGGGGCGATGTTCCGATGCTCCGCAAGCTGCTGCTGCTGCCCCGAAGCGTGGAGAAGCCACAGAGGCCTTGCCCACCGTGAACCTGACCCCCACCTCTGCATGGGCTCACGAAATCCCTCGCTCAGGTGAAACCTCTGTAGGACCAGCTGGCAGGTCGTCTTCCCCTGGCAACAGGAGGGAGCAGGGCCTGGTCGCACTGGGGAGCCAGGAAATGGGTCCTGTCCCCCCTGGTGCGAGAACGCCAGGTCCCACCGCTTGGTGTTAGTGCTGCAGTAGTAATTGCTTCTCACTCTCTTTTTGCTGCTGTAGAGAACTGTGGGATAAAAACAAGGATGTTGTCTGCAGTTTTGTCACCCACCCACCGTATCTGCTCCTCAACCAGATGAGTGATTTTCTCAAGTGTAAGTGCTAGGTTTGGTGGTTTTGATACTTTCTTTGCCTTGCATGCGGAAGTGGAGGGTGAGATTTCCAGGGACTCAGGTTGAGATCCATGTCACCTGTCTTAGAGACACCTCACTGCTGCTAACGAAGGACTATTGGGACACATCTGTCTCCTACCGGGAGCCTTAGACTCTTCTAGGAAAGAAAATCCACATTAGGAGACTCTTACAAGGAATTCAATTTGCTTTCATTCTTTTAAGGAGAACTAAACTGGCTCATGGTCATTTTAATTCTGCTAAAAACAATACAAAGAAGTTTAATGTGACTTATCTTAATCCACTTGCAAAATAATTTGGATTAATTTTCTTGAGTGCCCTGCAGAGTTTTCCTTTGATTTTTCACATCTTAATTATTTTTATTGTTTGTGGTTGAATCCTAGCATGACTGTAGCTTCCATCTGACCCGGGAAATGCTCCTGTGGTTATGCACGAACCTGAAATACAAATCTCCTATGTGGGGAGATTTGTATTCAAAACTGACAATGCACACAGACAAGTTATGTTAACTATTCATGGAATCACACTGCTGAAGTAGGAAGGCACTTCTGGAGGTCTCTATAGTCATGCCCATGCTCACAAGAGGGTCAACTACAGCTGGTTGCTCAGGGTTAAGTCCAGTTCAGTTTTGGAATATCTCCAGAGATGGAAATTCTACAACTTCTTTAGCAACCTATTGCAATGTCAGACCACCCTCACAACAACAGAAAAGAAAAACTTTTTCTTACAAAAATACATACTTGGTAGGATGTGAAAAAGCATTGCCCGGGAGGGTTCAGAAAGCAACTGCTGCATCTCAGGGAATGACTTCTCCTGGAGCATCATGTGGAATGGGACAGGGTTCTCAGCATGGCACCATGATGTGAACACACCTCTCAAAACTGTTGTGTTTAATAGGTTAGGAATCTACCCGAACAATACCTGTGGGACCTGGAGCTTTTCAGGGGTCATCTCTGATGACATGTTCTTGATACAGCAGTTTGAGTGTGAATTTGCTGAACCCTTCTACCCTTCTGGCTTTCAAAACTCCCAGATCTGCACCAAGGTCAAATAGTTACAGGTAGGGCTGATGCGTTGCAACACTGTTAGTCACGGAGGAGCCTGTTAAGGTTCCTCTGTCTCCCAAAGCTGCTGAAAAGCTCATTCTTCCCTCAAAGGTAACTGGGAAGCAAGCGGAAAGAGCTGCGGAGAAGAGGATGCAGCAGAGCGGGGAGGCCCACAGGAGGGTGCTCTCAGCCCATGGCTCACTCCTGCTGCCTTCCCGGGAGGAAGAGAAAGGGCTGGAGGAAACCCTGCACACCCCTTGGCTTGCAAGAAGTAAGGGACCACAGTGCTCCCTTGCTGAAAGGGGCTGGCGGAGCGGTGCTGTCCTGTTGGGTGAGGTCTTGCGTGGCCCAGCAGCCCGGCCCCCGGCCAGCTCTCGCCATTGCAAGTTGCTCTGAAGCCCCATGGCAGCAGAGGCGAAGGCTGCAAGAGGGCCCTGCGTGCTAATTGCATGCTAATTTAGGTGTGCATTCTGCAGAGGGAACTCTGCAAAGCCCCTTGCCCCCAGGACCAGAAAAGGTAATGGGTGGG
>NW_010587553.1:18578-30159 GCF_000705375.1 Tinamus guttatus | reverse complement strand
TTCCCCTCCCTCCCCTTCCCTTCCCTTCCCTTCCCTTCCCTTCCCTTCCCTTCCCTTATGTCAGTAACATAGTCTGGCTTGTATTGTGTTGCGTGCCTTTGGGCTGTCACGGGTGCAGGTTCTTGCTTCAAGGCCATCTGAGCAAGGGCAGGTGCACTGCTGTGTAGGCATTGCCTTTAGAGCCCCTGAAGGAGGGAACAGCACCAAGGTATAAATTGGAGGTAGTGGGAAGCAAAGATTATCGTCTGTTGTGACTTGATACTACCTTCTGGCTGAGAAGTTTGGAAGATTTTGGCTTCACTAGTAATGGTTTGTGGTTGGACAACATGTGGTCATTGTGTCAACCACATACCCACCTCAGTGGTGACTTTCCACCACTGTCCTAAGGTTCCCCAGGGCCCTTTCCCATTTGGATTTCCTTGCTCCTGTCCTAACTTGCAGCTTCATAACCAGGAGGCCTAAATCAGCTGCTGCTTTGGGGATATGGCTACTGCCTTCACTGATGGTCCCAAATAAGAGTAGTCATTTGTGAGCTACTTATTTGAGTGAATTTTACCTTGCTGAAGTCTCCAGGGCTTCTCACAGTTGAGTAATGCAGGGCCACTTGATGGTGGGTATTGCAACATTCAGACCAGAAAAAAGAAGGCAGAAAAATGCCTTAATCTCAGCGAGAACAGGGCCAAGATGCCAAGTCTCTCCTCCATTACAGCAACCATTCAGCCAAGCTGGACAGACTCCCTGATGATCCACTGATACAATTCTCCTCCTAAAAAAATATGCGTACATATCTATTTATATAGCCGTTAAGATGAAAAGTGAAAAATCTCTAGTGTTTTGTGCATCCTTTTTATTACTACTATTACTTTTTATTGCTTAAAGTATGGCAGGGAGAATCTGGCAGAATCAGTCACACCAAGGTTTTGAGATAGTTGCCCTGGGGATTTGAGGGTGTGAGAGAATATCCAGTCACTGCGGTGTTTAGCTGAAGGCTGCTGGGCTAAAATTCCTCCTGGGCCAGGGAGGAGATGCTGCACCAGGGTTAGTTAGCCAGTGCAAGCGCGAGGAGAGCGCCGGGGAGCTTTGCAATTTTGCTTCCTCTGCAGAGGACTCAATTAGCTGTACCACGAGCAGCCACACAAGCCTTGTGCCCCCTGTCTGGTCCTGGGACCATATGGCCTTGGACTACTATTCCTGCATGTGCAAGACACTCTGGACCCTTTGGTCTTGGGAAATGAACCAACACCGTTCTTGTTGTGAGCTTGCAGGTTGGTTGCATGGACTGTGCTCGTGCGGGGGCAAGATCCTTTTAGGTGCTGAACATCTCGGTGTCTGTTGGGATGAAGCCCGGTGTGATTTGTGCCAGCAGAAAAGGAAAGGGAGGTGATACAGCTCCTGCTCATGCTGCAGTCTGAGACCCTCGTCGAGTGTCCAGGGTCCCAGTGCGTTCCCTCTCTGGCCTTCTCCCTGCACTGATCCTTTAAGCTCTTTCCAGCAGTTTTTTCTTCTACTTAGTTTTTGGCACAAAGAGAGTGAAAAACAAATCAGCGTGATGGGAAGTGGGACAAAGAAAAGGAGAAACAATCACTGCAATATATCCTTCCTGTAACTTCAGGCTTTAGCAGATTGACCAGAGAGATGCAAAGATTGGGGGGTTTGGTTTAAAAAAAAAAAAAACAACATAGTCAGAAAGTTTCAGGGCTGTTGATACAAATTGATACAATTTGGTTGAATTTTTGAATGGGAAGTTCACTATCCCATCTTTTGAATTATTTATGTGAGCTTTGAGGTCAGCTGTTTTGATTATGGTGCAAATGGCAAAGTATTGCTGAGCTTTCAGAGGAAACCAGAGTGAAATTTTGAAAACTGTTTCTCAGAGGATTATATTTTTCTTTTTCCATCAGTTGTATGGGTTTTCCAGATTTTTGCCTTTTTTCATATTTCTGGGTACGGTGACATGCCTTAGCAAGCAAATATTCTGTGAAGTTTGCAAAATCATAACAGTGTCAAAAGTAAGTTGATTTGGGGACCTTTATACTTGCTCCTTTATACTTGGAAGAGGCATAAAATCTTCTTATCTTAGTTAGGAAACTAGGAATTGCCCCTTCAGAAAACATTCCCTAATAGAGTTTTGTACCCTGATGTTTTTTCTTTCTGTTTTCTCTCAGTTGCAATAATATTTTAACAGTTGTCCCTCAAAATTGTGGGCAAATATTTGTAGATCCACAGACTATTTGTGGCGGGTGATGTCTGTGATCCTAAACAAAGCTCTTAAGACCGCAGGCTTTGCATTCTCAAGGAAGTTATTTTTTGCTAAAACTTACAGATCTGGAATCAGAGAGCAAACCCCTGTGAATATACATGCATGGAAGTGATGCTGTATGCTTTAATGAATGGATACAGGATAGCTGTGATGAGAGCATCCTGCGAAATTGATGGAGAGCGGCAGAACAGCACTGTGCTCCCCCAGTATCGCTTTCGTGCAGCAAAGCACTTAAGCAACGTGCTTAATTCTAAACACATGAGTAGTTGCACTGACTTCCAGGCCTCTGCTGTGGGCTAGAAGCAAAGCACTTGCTTAAGTGCTTTGCTAGGTTGGAGCTTATAAGATTTCCATAAATCAAGAGTGACTGTGCGCCACCTTTTAGCTCCTCAGCAATCCCTTTAAAGTCCTTTAACACCTGTATTTGCTGCATCCTACGTGGGGCTGCGCTCTCCTCAAGGCAGCCTTTCAGAAGGGAGCTTGTAATCGCCCTCTGTGGAGCAGGGGGTTGCTGAAGAAGTTCTGATGGAAATTAGTCACCTATTACACTCCTCCCGCATGCGGTCCTGTGTGAACCCTTGACTGTGTCCAGCAATTGGGGCAGCAAGAAGCTCCTCTGCAGAGTCCTTCTCCAGGGAAAGTGTGCTCCAGCTCAAAAGGACATCACACTACACTATTTTAGATGTGTTTATACGAAGCTCTTCTACATCTTCCTGCGTGTTGTGCTGGGATACGAGAAGCCTTTTTCTTTCATGCAGAGCGCGGGGCAGGGAGCAGGAGGTGACTGGTTAGCTTTGGAGCTCAGCTGGTAGACTGTCTGGCAGGAGGCCAGGGGGCCTGGGTTCAGTCCTCTGATAAGTCATCAATTTCTTTCTCACCAAAAACATCTGGTTTTGGATGCTGAGTTATGAGCTAATATTAAATACAAAAGTTTATAGCATCACATATATAATATTGTTGATTAGAAGCATCAAGTAAAGTAATTGACCAGCGGGGACTTGGTGTGAGCAGCTGGTAGAGCAGCTGGAGGGGAGCCAAGGGGCCTGTCTTTAATTCTCAGGTCATCTATTTCTTTCTCACCAGAAACATCTGGATTTGGATGCTGCAAAGCTACAGACTATTGTCTCATGCAACTGTTTCTGGGCTCGCGTGTTTTCCTGGAAATGCGATGCCAGGAATGTTTCCATTAAGTGTTTACACCCAAAGACCCCTTTAAGAGTGACAAGGAAAAGGTGCGTTCCTGGACCCTCTCAAAACCAGCAGCAAAGCACAGTTCTGCCGAGCCATGCTGTTCGAATCGATTCTGTATTAATACGTTTGTGAGAGTCTCCTGAAATCTTGCATTTTAGGATGGCCCTGAAAATGCAACACATCTGAATGTCAGACGGGTGCTGCTCATCCATGAGATGAGTTGGGGCGTCCCTGATGCTCCCAGGCTGATGCGGTGGAGGCGGGTGATGCCCTGGGCCTGCTCAGGCGTTTTGGGCACTAGGTGTCAGACAAGTCTTGCGCTGGCCGCGGCCTCGTGGCACTCGCGGTGCTCCACGAGTCGTCACCGCCGCAGTGGCCGCCTTGAGCAGAGCTTCTCTTGCAGTGGCACGTGCACAGGAGCCCATGGCAGGGTTTATTCCCAGCACTGCTGCAGGAGAGGCATTTTGCAGCCTTCCCAAGAACACCTTTGCAGGAACTGTAATGTTTTCGATGAACAAAAAGCAAGCTCATGCGTACAGCATGTTTTCTCTGCTTGTCTTCAGCTTGTTCCCTGCTGTGTTTGCTCTGTCCCAGGGGTGACTGGGGGCCCCTGGCTCATCTACGATACAAGGGGTGAATCTTCCCAAATGGGAAAGGAGGACAATTCCTAAAATGACCTTTTGCCTACACTGCAAATTCCTGCCTGGGTGTTGAGGATGGTGGTTGCTGTTGGCCAGCAGGGCTTGGAGCACATCTGCACGTCTTGCTAAACACTTGCAAGCTTGGTTCTACCTGCCATAAAGCGACACCGGGTAGGATGAGCTGAAGATCTGGCCCTTGTGGATTAAATCAAGTGCTTATTGATGAGCTGGGCTGGCAGGTGATTCCCCAGGATGGGGGCGACACACACAGATCAAAACTTGAGGTTTACATCTTCACAGCTCTGCAGGCACTTTTTGGTGGCCCTATGGCTGTGCAATCTGCCAGGATCTCTCCAGAGTTGGAGAAGAGATTTCCTTGGACAAGAGGTATCCCTGGCATGGCCTGTGGCTGTGAACCCTTGGCCCACTTCCATATGGTTGAGATTCTCCCATGTTCAGCTGTACAAAGCAGCTTTTGAGCGGTACTAAAGTAAGAAGATGCTGAGGTTTGAACCAATGATGCTCTGATTCTTTTGGATTTTTGCCTTTTTTAAATTGGGACAGCCGTCCTGCCCTACTTTTCCCTCCAGAATTCTCCCAAGGGTCTCACTGCAGCTTTAGGTAAAGGAGTAAGTGGCTAAATGGAAATGAAATATTAGTCTACCTGGACTTACCAGCTGAAATGGTTTAGAGCATCATTACTAGGCTAATTCTGCTACTTTCCTCCCACAACCCTCCCCCCTCACCAAAAAAAAAGAGAACCCAAGCATTTTTAAAAAAATGAAACACAATGGTACATTTCCAGAGGAAAATTGCACTTCATAAGTAAGGATTTTAATAGCCAGTCTGAACCAAACAATGCACTATATGGTGCCAGAAATAATAAATCAGTGTAACCCTCAGGTCTGAAATTGAGAATTCCCTCTACCCTTGTAGCTCCTTGGAACTTTAATCTGAAATATGCCAGGAATCAAAGGATAACTTATTGGTACACAGGAATTCCCATGCTTGGTCAAACCTGATTTCCACCCAGTCTAGCACTTTGCTGCTGACAGTGGCCAGAACCAGATGCTTGAGAGAAAAGAGCTAGTGTGGGAATGTCTGCAATTCCATGTCAGCAGAGGACACTTTATTTTGGAAGGGCTTCTACCTTCCTAAATTTGGTTATTCTGATATTCATATGTGGTCATGTAGATTTTTGTTAGTGGAGCCAGAGACATGGGGCTCCAAAAGATAATTCCCTGCTCTAAGGTATGTTAAGGCTTTTTATTGCTTTGATTACGGAGAAAGTATTTAGGAGTAGTTGTGCAGAAGTGCTTGGTCCAAGCTATGGTCAGGTGAGAGGGATCCTCGTGGCTGTTTTCTGCCTGTGAGGATGAGCACTGTCACTTTGTCTTTGGATCTGAGGGGTTCCAGGTTGAGAAGGGAAAGTGATGTAGGGGCTGTTGCCTGGGTCTAGGGAAGCTCCTTTGTAGAGCAGGTGTTTTCTATAATTTGAGGCAAATTGCCTGGGCTTGTGGTATTTGAATTTGGTCTCAGGGCACCTGTGGTAGAGGGTAGGTTTCATGTCTTGGTCCTCTGAAGGGAGTCTTGGCAGTGCTTGCTATTATGGGCCTGCTGCAGAGAAAATGTAGGAGGTTGAGGAGAGTCAACACTGTGGTGACTGTAAGTCTTGTGGGTACCTGGCTGATGGGGGTTGTGTTTGGGTGGTGTGTCTCAAACATGTTTAACTACATTTAAAAAAGCAAGAAACAAAAAAAAAATCAAATGTCTTTAAGCAACAACAAAAAAGTTGCAGAAAGTCTTTTAATTTTCCATTTTCCTTTTTGTGTATCGCAAGGAGATAGGATGGTGGGGTTCACTTTTACTCCACATCATTCTCTGTGCTGCTGGCAAGGCCTTTAAAACTGTATGATCTTGAAATGGAAGAACCAGGACTTTTTTTGTTGCTGCTTGCTCCTCGTTTGAGCCTCTCTCCAGGGCAGCAATCATGCATACTCTTTTTCCAGGAGTTGTTTCTTTCTCTCCCGTTCCCTTGCTGCTTTGGATGGAGTGGTGCAGGCAGGGTACGTGCAAAGTGTCTGCTTAGCGCAGCTCTTTCCTGGAGTGTTTACAGTGTTCACATGCTATTTGCTTATCTTGCTTGCTGGGCAGTTCATTTTGGAGCTGCCCTGATGGCTGCAGCCTTGCGCTCCTGCTCGGTTCAGCCAGGACTCATTTGCTCCCTGTGGTTTTGGCTGCTTCGCATCTGTTGGGGTAGGGGTGGGACTTGCTCTTTGTGCAAGAGGGAGGTTGCTCTGTTCTCCTGACTCGCCTCCCTGTATAATTACCTCGCTTTGACATGCCCCAGGCTGTGTTGGAGCTCGACATTATTGTTATTAATAGCACTCCCCCGTCCCAGGCAGGTATGTTTGCAGCAGCTCCCCAGCATCTGTGTGCAGGGACAACCAGAGTCACTGGGAGGACTCCGTCATATGTATGCTTAAGTGTTTGCAGGCACCGAAGCTTAGATTTTTCACAAGCAATTAGCGTTCCTGCATGCCTTGTCTTTGATGCCTTGCTAGGCCCATTTTAGAAGGAGCTGTTTATTGCAACGCTCTGAGCTCTTGCCCTTGGAGTATTGGGCGCCTTTCAGGTGTCTGGCGGGGCAATCGGCGTGCAGGAACTGCTAGGCAGTCAATTCTTGGATTAAGAGCTCTGGCAGGGAGCTTGTCAAATTGTATGCATCTGTAAACATCTTGGATGAATTGAATGTTAAATGAGTTACTGTGAGCACTTGCCTCCCTCCCTTTGCTCGCAGTATGTGTTCCCAGTTCATCTTTTCTCTGTGCATCCTGATGGAGATCTGCTGTGAGATTGCACATGCTTCCTTGGGAAGGAATTGTCATTTAGCATGCCCTGGGGTGTCCTTACATACTTCTGTCCTTCTGTATACAATATGTTTGTAGATACCCATCCCTATGCATTAAAAATATATGTATTTTAAAAGCAGCCATGTGTAAATGAAGTGATGAATTTATTTTCGGCTGCAGTGTAAAAGCACTGCCTAATCTTTCCTTGCAAGCACTATTTTAGTGCTTGCTTGCTGGAGAGATTAACTGCTGAGACAACTGTATAAAATGCTTTTTCTCTCACTGTATGTACTGAAGGTATGTCTTGATGTAGGAATTTTGATAATAGCATTGCCAGGCTCATCTAAGCTTATTTTCTGGGCTGGGAGCATGAACAGTTTTGAAGTAGGCACATCTTTATTCAGTGACCGTGAATTTTCTACTTGCTTCTTTCTTTGGTGTTTTCGTGTGTGTGTGTGTGTTTGTAGAAGTCTTGGATCAAGTTTAGAACTGGGGAAGAGTTAAAGGACTTTTGAAGCGGGTGGCTGTGATCATCTGTGAGAGAAGGCGGTGTAGAAGTGAGAACTGGCCTGCAGTTGCATGCTTTGATCACGAGTGAGTTTTGAGTGCTGATGAATAGATTTGAAAATGGGACTTATCCAGCTGATTGCTGGAGAGTTTGCACAGTGTATGCTGAAATAGCAAAGCCTGGGCTTGCCCAAGCATTGCAGCAGGAGTTGGAAACCCAAACTGGCTCTTGGCCCTGCGCCGCGGATCGGAGCTGCCTATCTGGTAGCCTGAATAGAGGGAGATGCTGGGGAGTTGCATCTGAAATATAATGATTTCTCGTTGATTCTGGATTAACTTGGCCAGCAGTTAACATGTGAGGCATTTTAACAATGGTGAATTTGGCTCCTTTTCTCCCGACCTTTTCCTTAGGCCAGATTTTAACAGAAAGGGATGAAGATATGCGCGCACACACACAGACACATGCGCCGCGGATCGGAGCTGCCTATCTGCTAGCCTGAATGGAGGGAGATGCTGGGGAATTGCATCTGAAATATAATGATTTCTTGTTGATGCTGGATTAACTTGACCAGCAGTTAACATGTGAGGCATTTTAACAATGGTGAATTTGGCTCCTTTTCTCCCGACCTTTTCCTTAGGCCAGATTTTAACAGAAAGGGATGGAGATGCGCGCGCGCGCACACACACACACATGTATGCATATATATGTATGTTTGCAGTAGCTGCAGTCTCTAGGAAAGTTAAGAGCCTCTGGTTCAGATGCAACTTTTCCCTCAGTGCCCAGCAGATGTTATGAAGTGCCCATGAAATGCACAGAAGTGCTGCTGTTTTGAACCTTTGCAAGGCTGCAGTGGCTTTGTGTGGGAAACCAAATGAGTGTAACTTAGTGGAGAGATGGTGAGTGCGGCTGCCAAATGAGCACCACAAGAATAAAACAAACCAACAAGGGCTGTTTCCTGAAGCTGCCGGGATGGGGCATAGATGATGACTGAGGGATGTACAGACTTGGCTCCTGTGATGGCTTAAAAACTTGTCTCTAGTATAGAGAAGTGTTGGCATTAAGTAGCCTGCAAGAATGCCAGCAAAATAGTCGAGTCTGATTTTTGGAGATAAGACTGAGTGTATTGCTGTGTTTCCAGGTCATGCCATATGCAAGGGCCCATCCCACACATTTAAATCCAAGTGTGTCCTGTATTGCTTTACCCGCAGAAGGACTCTAAGCGGAGCCTGTTGGCATGAGCTTTCCATGAGTGAGGTGGCATCTGGTCTGATATCACAGGCTATGGTGGCTGTTACCACGTTTGGAAAACTCCAGCCCCTCTCTGCCTCGCTCTGAACTGTGCCTTCCTCTGTAACACCCAGGTAGTATCCTGAAATGGGGGAAAACTCCCAGATTGTTTGAAAAAATGCTTTTCACGGAGAGTGAAGTTACTGTTTGCAAATAATGTTTTTTTTTTTTTTTTATGTGATACCTATTTAAAATAAACAGCAAGATATTTCTGAAACATTTCAGCAGCATTGAGATGGTTGCTCACCCGTCATGGTGCCAACAAATCAGATTTTGATCCTATTAATCTCAGATATTTTTAAACATATATATGTTTTTAAGAACTGAGAGCTTTGAGGGAGGAGAAACTCAATAACTTTTAACACTTTTTGACATGAAAAAGCCTGAAAACCAACTTGGATTTTGGGCTTTTCTCTCCACTGTCTTTTATACTTTATTTATTTATTTTTTTACAGAAAATTCAACATTTGAGCTAGGGCTCCAAACCTTGGTCCTATTTCTACTAGTGGAGCATTGATCCTGATCTGCTCTTCCCCGTGGGGTATCTGCTATCCCTGCTGCAGACTTCTGCCCGCTTCAATGATCCTGGCTCTTCTCGGTGGCAGGGAGAGCAGAGCTGTGTGTCCTGCTGACATGGAAAGGAGGTCTCCGCTCTGCAGGATGCTCTCCTCACCCAGCTTGTGCCCGCTCACCCATCTGGTTTCCATTTGCTTTGCTCCTGCCCACAAGAGGATGAGCCTTTTGGGAGGAGGACGGTGGTGGAACAGGCAGGACCTCAACGGAGTCCAGATTCTCATGTAACTAAGCCCAATCAGCGTCGCGTTGGGGGCCTAGACGCGTTTCCTGCTAACCGGACTCGGTCTCCATCAGCAGGAGCACCCAAAGCTCCAGGCCCGTGGGTGCTCCCGGCGGCCACGGCGCAGCATCTGCTCGTGGCACAGGCTGTGTCGTAACAAGGAGCGCTTTGATCGCCTAATGGAAGCCACATGGCCGTAATTGGGTAATGTACAGCCACGGCTTTGTAACGTCGCCTGTCTGAATGTGGGACAAATTGGATGCAGAAGCTTAGCCTCTTTGACAACAGCTTATTTGAGGATTATTTTATTTATAATTTCAGTTGGCTCCCCCTGTGTTTGATGCCTGTGGATTTATCTTGACATTGCATTGGGGTTAACCTCTTGAAGCTTAGCTAGACCCTGCCTGGCATCCAGGTGATTGCACACTTAATGGATTAACTGAGTCAATAGTATACACATTTAGATGGATAATAAAAATATTCACAGTTACAGCAGTTAAAAATGGCATGGCCTTCTTGCTTCTCAATACACGAGCTAACCGGTAGCTGATAGGAATTGGGAAGTGTCGGTGCAGGCTGCATTGCCCCTTCTCCAGAAGTGCAAATACTGCCTGCCAGGAGGAATAAACAGAGCTGGGGTCTCTCTGAGCTGACAAGCTGCAGCGGTTGCGTGGTGGATGCCCAGAGAATCTGCCTGGCTGCAAGAGCCGCTGCTGCTCTTGACACAGCACATGAGCAAAGACCCAACTCGCTGCTTTCTCTTTACCCACCTGACTGAGCAGAAGAAGCTTTCAGCTGTGTCCATGCTGTAGGTAATAAGGGTCTGGATGAACACATGTGTTGTGAAAGGCTATTCCTTTTTCTCCTGTTGTGTAACAGGGATGCCTGCTGGGACGGCTTGCATGACCTGTACCAAGATTTCATACTGAGGTGCTTCCTTATGCCCACAGATTTCCTGGCAATGTGCCTTTCCTAGAAAGGAAAGTACATGGCCTTGCCCTGGAGACATAAGTGGGAGACTGCCTCGTACCAAAAGGGACCTCTCTTTTCCAGGTTTGGGCATGTGGATCACACAATCTGAGGCAATTGTGACTGTAGGGCCTGGCCTTCCTCTGCTCTAGGCGGCAGTATGGAAAACTGTGCCCTGCATAAAAGGGAAGGAGCTGGCCACCCAAAACCTCATCCAAACCATGGCAGCTTTCTTCTGTAGTACTGCCACAGAGTGAAACAGGATAGAGGCTGTTTAATAAAAAGGCTGATGCTTAAATGCTGATGTTGAATTGCTTTAAAGCCTTGTCTTTGGACATAGGGTATGGTTTTAAACAAATTTCTTCACCACTTTCCATAAAATGGCTTTCCTTACTAGCAGCCTCAATCCAGTTGGGACAAATTCTGAACAGGGAGTGCAAGTTGGGTCATGGGAGCCAGGTCTGCAGTGAGATTTTTTCAAACTGTAGTGAATCTGAATTAATAAAAAAAGTAATCTGCAGAAGAGTGTGGAGGAAGGAAGACACTTGACTGCAAAAAGAAGCAATTTCCTCTTCTTGCATTCCTGGCTATTCTTTCTGTTCCCCTGATAATTGCAGGTAGTGTGTTTCTATTTTAATTGGGGATTTTCCCACCCTGTACTGAAGCAGGATGAACAGCAGTGCAACCTCTTCCCCTCTTACAGAATCACAGAATGGTGAAGGTTGGAAGGGACCTCTAGAGATCATCTAGTCCAACCCCCTGCACACGCAGGGTCACCTAGAGCACGTGGCACAGGGCTGCGTCCAAGTGGGTTTTGAAGATCTCCAGAGAAGGAGACTCCACAACCTCTCTGGGCAGCCTGTTCCAGTGCTCTGTCACCCTCACTGTTGAGAAATTTTTCCTTAAGTTCCTGTGGAACTTTTGGTGCTTCAGTTTCTGGCCGTTTCTTCTGGTTCTGTCCGTGGCTAACACTGAAAAGAGGCCAGCACCATCCTCCTCACTGCCTCCCTTGAGGTACTTATAGACACTGATTAGATCCCCTCTCCGCCTTCTCTTCTCCAGGCTGAACCGGCCCAG
>NW_010587553.1:0-10005 GCF_000705375.1 Tinamus guttatus | reverse complement strand
GCTCTCGCTTTGAACTAGGAATATGTACACTGCAAAAAAGCCCCTGGACCATCCTTACTTAATATGCCCAAATATGATTAGTGTCAGACTGTGAAATATCACTTTCTTATCTCTATGAGCCAGCAGACGGGAGCATTTCTAGGGATCAGGGTATTTTTATTCTTTTTGGCAAACTGCAGACTTTGAGAGCAAGATGGCTTGTGTGCATGGTTGTCTTATTGGCGCGATTCGCCTAAGCCTCCAGAGGATCCCTCCTTTTCCTCTCTCCCTCTCTTTCTCCCTCTCTCTGCGCTCTCTCACTCATTCAATCGTTGCTTCATCCTCCATCATCTGGCTTGACGTTAATTCATGATCAAGGGATGTTGCTTTGAAAATGGCAGGCGACTTAAAATCAAGTTTTGCTCTCAGCCATGTCACTGTCTGGCAGCTGAGGAGCAGTCCCTTACTCCCTCTCTAAGTTCAACTTGAAGAGATGCTTAAAAAAGGATGCCCTAGTTGAGGGAAATAATTATTTGGGCATTGCACAGCTCACACTGTTGTCATTTATCTACTGCGCAATGCTGATTTGGCATTAAAAAGAAAAAAAAAAGCCCACCCCAATTTATTTACATATTAAGAGTCTTGCATGTCAACAACTGTGAGCTGTGGATAAAGGATTTGCATCTCCTGTAATTTCATGGATCTGTTTAGTGATTTCTGTGGAGCAAAAGTGGGAGAGGGGGAAAGGAAATTAGTATTAGAATAGGTTCCCATCCTCACATCTTAACTGGCTGCCAAAAAAACACCTCCTCTTCCTTGCACTTCCCAACTGGGAGGAATAATAGAGGAAGCCCGTTACAAACGTATGACTTGGGCGCCTCGGACGCTTTTGTTTCCAGTCCTCTTTGATCTTCAGATGGGCTGTGGATAAGAATGGAGATGGTTATTTAACGTCTCCAGTCCTGATCTGGAGCTCATGGTGTACGGAGGGGAGTGCTTCTGAAATCAGAGCCAGGATTTTGAGCTCATTCAAATTAAGCATATTTGAATTGCAAGCGCCGATTGTGACCTATTGCTGCTTGCAACTTGGAATTGTTTAGAATTTAATGTATATGGAGTTTAATACTCTTACATGCACCATTGGCCTCTACTGGAGAAGATTAGAGCTCCTCAGCTATGAGCCCTAAACCTTAATACTGCTATGAAAGACTCTGCCATTGATCTCAAGCTGTGCCACACTGGGCTTTAAGCTTCAGCAACGCTGATCACACGGCCACCACATAGTTCCAGTCCTGCCTCATTCAGTGCTGACCCAAAAGTTTTATGTGATCCTGTAAAAACGTACAAATTGAATCACAAATGTCCTACTTTAGATGAAATCATGGAACAGTGTAAGTACCAGTGCAAGCAGACTCATCCTCTTTGAAATGGCTCAAAGTATTTGAGTGAATTTCCTTGTTGTAGCCCAAAGTGAAAGGCGAACATTGAGGTTATTGTGAGGATAGTTATAGAGATTTGATGCTTGAGCTGCAAGCTAAAATCAATAAAAGTGCTGATAACATTCAAGAGAAGTGCAGGAGTTTGTACGCTTTAATGTCTCTCTGAACAAGGGCTGATGGTCAGGACTTCTGGAAAGACTTGGCCCAACTGAGCGTCTACAGGTGGGCTCTTGGAAGAAACTGGGCAAGTGTGAGCTATAAAAAAAACAAAAAACAAACAAACAAACAAAAAAAAACAAAAAAGAGAGAGAGAGAAAAATTGTTGTCATTTTAATTGAGTGGAGAAGACTGAGAGAAACTGACTTCACGGATGCAAAAGGCCATTGTAAAGAGGTTTTGGGAAGACTTCTTAACCCTGTTGTCCCAGGGCTGTCCAGCCTTGGAGGCAGCAGACCCCAGAAGTGTTTTATCCCAAAGAGGCAGGGCGTCGCTGGAAGCTCTTAGCAGCTGTGTGGGCCACGTCTAGCAGGGAGACAGTTGTTCCTACATTGGGGTACCCGTGGAAATTAGGTGGTCTCATGAGACCCTGTTCCGTGGCCTTCTGCCGCTATTTAGGAATGGTGCTTTTATTCTCAGTTCATATAACGTGTGCCTTAAGCCATTTCATATCTATTACTGTGAACTGCCCTAGGTTGGAAGGAACACCTTACACCATTCTTTTCTTTCTTTCTTTTTTTTTTTTTTTTCTTTTGGGATCACTTACCAGCCTGTTTTATTCATAAAGGGCCTCTTGTTTGACATGTCCATCGATAAACTGGAGTGGTGTTTTCTCACTGGCTTTGAGGTTAGGGTCTTCAAATGTGTTCAGCATTTGCCAGCCCTTCTCCCGCTGAAGTCTGTGGCCATAATCCTCTCGATCGCAGCAGGAGCAGGATTCATGGGAACAGAAAATAAAGGCAAAGGTTTAGAAATCCTGCTCCAGGCGTTTTGTGCCTCGGACGGCAAAGGAAACATGATGTAATCCAGTGTCAAAGGCTCTCAGAAACCTTTCATGAATAACTTTTTTTTCTCATTCTTTCTTTTATTTCTTTTTTTTTTTAAGGAAAAGTAACCTTTTAAATAGATTAACATTTTTTGAAACAAAAATTTGATTAGCGTGAAAATATGGGGAGCTGGATCACGTCACTCAAGGTGCAAGAACAAAACCTAGTGTGTTGTCTTTAGTTGTCAAAGGGAAAGGACTTGACAGAAACGAATATATTTTTGAAATATGGCATATATTTCCTGCGAGCTTTCTGGCCATTGCCAGGAAAAAGGGACTTTGAGTAGAGAATAGAAGGAGCATGACCAGAAAATTGAGCCTTTTACGCTGCGGAGTCGGCGTTGTTGTGCTGGGTAACTCTCGCTGTGTCTTGCGGGGGGTCTTTGCCAGTCGGCGTTGGCTGGTTTTTGTATCGACGGGTGGGTGAAATTGTAAAAATTGGAAGATCTCTGCTGTGCTGTGTCTTTGCTGATGTGCAGGGAATCTCTTTGTTTTTTTCCTTTCTCACTTATTATTGCAAAGGGCCTCCTGTACTGAAGCCAAGCTCTTATTGCAGAAAGCATCCCCCCAGATCAGGTCAACAGCAGGAAACAACGCTTGGAAAGGGTGCCAGCTCCATCAAAAAAGCTCTGCTAGAGAAGACAAGCTTCTCCTCAAACCCTGCAAACACCTCATGGCAGTTTTTCTCTTGGAATTCTCTAAAAGCTGCTCTGAAAGTGAGAAATATCATTTGGTAACGATTTTATTTCTAGAAAGGGTGTTCTGGTTCGCTCTTGGATCCACCGCCTTTAATCCATTTCCTTTCACTTTAGTAATACAAAAATCTTAAAAGGAAGCAAAATCAAGTGAAACATTTTACACGCTGCAAAATGCCAAATAGAGCACAGACCAAAATGAGATAATTTGGATATATCAGGTTCTTGAAAAATGTTAGCTTTGTTTCAATTAAGGTTTTTCTTTAATCTCAATATGTTTTGCAGAATGGGAAATTCTGTTCCTTATTCTGCTTAGCTGGGGTTGCCACACTCTAATTTATACTAATGAAAGGCAAATTTCTCTTTTTATTCTGAGTTCAGGATACGCCAGGAATTTGAACAGCAGGTTAGCTAGAATATAAAGAAATGAGCTTATTTTCAGAGTTTAATTCTAGTTACCAAGATTGCTTGAGGGTTATTTTTACACCTGTAATAAGACTTTCTGTGGAAATCTTCAGAGAATTTTCTTCTCCCTATCTGATTTATGCATCTAAAAATTATAAGTCTAGTTAGCTATAAGTCTAAATGCTTACACTTGGGTCGCAATTAATTCTTGTATATGTTCTTTACTCTCTGACTTTTGGCTCTCAAAATACAGATGGAATAGCGTCCTCAGTGGGATATCTATAGTCCTCTCATCTTTCTGAGTTTGGCAGAGTCCTACCCGCATCACTTGTGCCCCTGTTTTGGGATGCCGAAGGGTGGTAGCTCTCCCTTGTGCTTGTAGCACCCTCTGTGCATGGGTGTAAATTGTTTGTTCTTAGCACCCCCACCACAGATTTCCCCTTTTCCCTCTAAAATGCGTGGAGGATGTGTTTGCTCTTATACCCAGTGTTCCCAGGATTTGGGGAGGTTGGTCCTATTTGATTTGCTGCCTGCAGTGATGCAACCCCCCATCTTCTCAGATCTGAGGCAAACCCTGATTGCTGCCTGTGCCGGAGCCAAGCTTTTCTGATATCTGCTTTTAATATATACACACACATATATATATATATATATATATATATATTTGTACTGAGGAAAAAGGAGAGATAGGTACTAAAGATATAGGAAGATGTCTTTGCAGTTATTTACACCAAAAATGTGAAGCATTTTTTAGGTGCTCAGTAGGTGTTCCTATTTTCCAGATAGAAGGTGGATCTAGGATCTTAGAAATGTTTCTTTATTAAAGACAAACTTATTGGAGGTATGAAGGGGTTTTAGAGTGAAAGTTTTCTATGCAGTCTGATGGGAAAAGACATAATCCTATGGCTGCCAGTGTCTAATGCAGGACCTGGGAATCTTTGTTTTGCCGATGAATGGATCAGCCCCATGTAGGCAACGAATAGGATTTTCTGTGCAGGAAATACTATGGGCTGCAGTAGCTGGGTGGTTTTCTGACAGCAAAGACAATCAAAACCTGCTGGCCTGCATTGCACTAATCTCTGGCCGCTTGCAGAGAGCGGAGGTGACACCCGTGCTCAGGCCTCTTGCAAAGTGATGTAGTGGTTGTCTGTCTGGTTGCCTGCCTTGTCTTGGAGTTGCAGGGACTTGTAATCCTACCCAGTTTTGAAACGGATTGCTTTTTTTGTTTTGGTCCATTTCTAGACTTCCCTTTTTCAAGAAAGGCCAATATCTAGATGTCCAAGTGTTCTGGCAGTCGCAACATGCTGTGAAGCTGCTGTCTGCTTCAGCTCTGCTATAGCCATGATCCCCGCAGTATAGAGGAGCCTGCTTTAGTGGCCCAGGGCCACTGCACCAGCTCACATCTGTGTCCATACTTGCTTCAGCAGCTTGAATAGAATTCCCTGGCTTCAGAGTTTGTGTTTCAATAGTGGCTGTTTACAGCCTGAGATGAGTTAGCCTGAGATGCCAAACACTGTCTGTTTCAAATCTAAGAAAAAGATACGTCAATTCTTAAGTTGTTATGAGTGAGTTTTCATGGCTTTCTCAAGCCCTTCCTGATAATGTGTATTTTGGGATATGGATAGGTGCCTCGCTGTCAATGCTTAGTGATATGCTTGCACTGGAAATCCTCTTTGCTCTGTCAGAGTGCTCGATTTCTGAGACTTGATGAGATTTGGAATGGGCAATATACTTCACCATGGCCAAATTGGGAAGGTCATGGTGTAACCCCTTGGATATGCTGGGGCAGGAGCAGCAGCCGCAGGAGCAGACAGAGATGATGCCAATGCAAAGACTTGATACCGAAACCCATTTGAAGGGCAACTGAGCGTTTATCACTAACAGATTCTAATATGTCCTCTCTTTCTCTGCTTGTTAATTCAGAAATAACAAACCAATGGGCTCTTTATAGCTCTAGGGCAGGCGGCTAGCTTAAATCCCTCTCGTTACTTTTAATGAATAAGACTTTTTCACTCTTCTGGACAGGTGGCTCATATGAGACTCTGCAGTCTGACATTGAGGCCAGCAATGGGCTCTGGCCAGGTGTCAAGCCAGCAACCCTTCAATGTCAAAAGAGTCTAAATTCACCTTTGCAGCATCTCAATAGGTGAGGAGTACAGAGTCCCAAAATACTGGTCTTGGAAAAACAAGTGATGTGTACTGGTTAGCATTTGCCACGTGTAGCATGCAGTTGTCCCAGATATGCTGGCAATGTGCTAGTGGAATTAAGGTTTCTTTTTATTTAAAAAAAAAAAAAGAGGCTTTCTTGCATGTTTAATCAGATGTTGATTTTTCATAAAAAGAAAAGGAAAAGGTCTACTCTGGTTTTTCTGTAGTATCCTTTTCCTTGAGAGGAACTCAGAAATGCAGAAATTTCAGAATACCATAACTGCAGAAGTTGCTCTAGGTTTTTAATGCTTCCAGACAGTTCAGTTAATTACTCTGCCATTTTAATGCTTTCTTCTCTTGAAGCAACATCATGATGCAGGCCAACACTTGGACTGTGATATTCTAACACTTCCAAGTTGTTTAAATTACAGTGAAATCCCAGGATAACTTCTTGAACAAGATACTCTATCCTTCACTGTCCAGAGTTCCTAAACACATGCCATAAAAGATGATTAGGAAGTAAATGAAAAGCAGAGAAGGGATTGTGAGGTGTTAGTGGAAGAATTTCTTCCATTAGATATTGTAGTACTTGATTTTACTTAATATGAATGTTAGTAATGGCCTGCTAAAAGACTGTCCCATATAAATATCACTTAAAAAAGTGTGCACAAAGGAGTTTGAAAAGCCACGCGATGCTTTCTTGTTTCCTTACCCCTTGACAAAGCGTCAGGATCTCTGAGATACATCAGAAGGTACCTTAGTATTTGGTCTGGCTCAACTGCTCATAGGGAGAACTTCATCCCTTTCTTACTGTGAAGGTCCACTTGTATGAGCCCAAAGTATGATTGACACGAAGCACCATTGGTATGAAGCTTAATTCTGCCTTTTATGACACTGAGAAAATGTTGCTAGCTCTGCTCTTTCATTGCCTTTGGCCTTCCTGGGTTTTGACCGTCCTGGAAATTAAAATGCCAAATTGCAGCAATAAAACTAAGCCCCCTTGTGATACATCCAAACAGAACAGGAACTTTCAGAAATCTCCTGAGGAGGGTTTAACTCCTGAAATTTGTAGCCCTGTTCTGCCAGAATAAGGAGGTTGGAGAAAGTTCAGAGAAACTCCCAAACTTTTGAACACTTCATCACACTGAGCCTTGTCTGGTGATAGACCATTCCTCAGCAGAGGCTCAGCGTGTCTTCTCCACCAGTGAGCGCTGCTGACCCTCCTCCTCTCCATCCCATGCTGTCTTCTCCGAGTCCTTCTTCTTTTTAATTGCTTCTGAAGAAAAGTTACTTTCTGATATAATTTTCTCTTGAAGTGATATTAGAGCTTCTAAACGGAGCCTGGGTCAGCAGTATCACATGGATAAGAGGCTCTTTTCCTCTCATGTGATACGGTTTTAGTGGAAGATTAAGCTTTTAACCCTGAAAAAATAGCATATTTCCCTCTTCTCCCTCCCCTTCTCTTGTTATCGCTCCTGCTTGCCTTTTTTTTTTTTTTTTTCCTTTCCTCCTTGGGCCCCATCATTTAGCACCAATTCTCGCTGCTGGTCTAGCGAGCAATCCCTCCCCAGACTTGATCCGGGGGCTTAATTAAGTGTGAAATTGAAGGGCAAATCACCACAAGAAACAGACAGGGTCCTGCAAGGCAGGAATTCTGTAAGTAGCTAAAAACCCAAGTGCAGATGGATATTCTGCAAGATGCTGTGCTGGGAGCTATTGACTGTTCTTGCTCAGTGCCACCATGGAGAAGGCTAGTTGAGCACTCTGGAAGTGTTGTCAGGCCCTGGTCATTTTGCTGTGGGCCTCATGAATTTAAGTGGTCACCACAGCTTGACCTTATGCCTGAGCGGATGCAGCCTGTGGCCTCAGGCTTCTCACCTCTCCTGTGCGAGGCTCCATAAAGCAGGAATCATGCCCAGAAATGAATGCGTGCTCAGCTGGAGCTAGGACTGGACAAAGCCTTGTGCAATAGGAGTGAGTGGCCAATTCCTGTAGGGATGCCTTTTGTGCTGTGATAATTGGAGATACGAAGTCCTGTGGTGCTTGGGGTTTGCCATGGCATATATATAGTTCCTGGGGCCTTTTGGATGTCAGAAACTGGGAAGGGGTTGAGGATGCTGCAGGTGATGGTTAAGCAGTACTGCTGTGTGTCTGTGGAGACCTGCCTTAGCTCAGTTACATCCATCTGGGAAGCTGTGGGATGGAGAGGTTCCAGGACCGCTCTGGTTGTGCAGGGGGAGGTAGTCCACTCTCCTGGCAACCTGGTCCTCCTGGAGATCTTCTGTCATGTGAGCAGGGGGCTGCTCTCCTGCAATGTTTGGCTCTGATGGCTCATTTGGCCGGCAGTGGGTGGCAGCAGGAGGGCATCAGGAGTTTCCACCCGTCGAAGAGGCTGCTGGCTTGGAGTCAGTGACTTAATCGTGTCAGGGCAGAATCCCTCCCCACTGTCACTGGGACCTCTGGGTATGTGGGCCAAGCACGAACACTTCCAGCCCCTTGGAAAAGGGATGTCCCCGGGGGCTGTGACCACAACTGCTGTGCCCTGTGCGGGCGACGTGTGGTCGGATGATCCCGTTTAAGATGAGTGTTCAAAGGTACCCATTGGAGAGAGAAAAAGAGCGTCCATCCTTGTGGCCCTCTGCTTGCTCTCACCCCTCTTTCCTCATTCTCTCCTGGACCTGTCTCATCACAGGCTATTTGTACATATTTAGGTACTCTTGACACTGACAAAGCCTCACTTGAAGGGGGAAAAAAAAAAAAAAAAAAAAAAGCTTTTTCTTCTAAGCTCTCTGGCAGCATTGCAGTCTAGCTATGCGCCTCAGCAAAGGTTTAGCAACAGATGCTGTAGCCATGTCTAACGTTAGCAAGATTTCATTAGCTGTATAAAGCACGCTCCTCATTTTAGTGCTCTGTGGTGCTTGCTCCCAGAGAGTTACTTGAAATTCAAGAGAGCAATTTCTGATGCATTTATTTGTAGTTCTTTTACTAATCTGAAATATTCAATGTGATTTCCTCACCCTTAGCGTGAATTAGTGAGGTACTGTTGTATTAATCTCCTCTGGGCTGAATTCCAGTATTCTTATTTGCACCCGTGAGGATCTGACTCCAAATGTGGCTTCTACAGGACCATGGGTGGATTAAGATACTGTTCCGTATAAGCGTTCAATAATCCAGCTTTAATTGTGTTTTTATAGTGACTGTAACAAAAGACTTAGCAGTAATGGGTAACTACGGACCTTTGAGTTTGCCCTGAATAGGAGGAAAGCTTTGCAATGAGTCTTGAAGAAAAGATGATTAAAGACACGGGGGTGAGGAAAGCAGGATGGGCTGCAACTTCCCTTTAGCTGAGTTGGATTGGTTAAATTAGATACCTTTGTAAACTCCTTATGCTTTTCTAGATAGAGGAAAGTTGGTAGATATTATCTGTGCTTATCAAAGCATTTGTTTTTGTGCCACATGGGAAATTATTAGTTCAGCTACAGAAAAACAGGGATTAAGACAAGACTTTTTTTTTAAGTAGCTCTAAAGGGAATGGAGGAAAGGACACGTGTTGGATTTTGCTAAGAGGGGAGCTTTCAGGACGAAAGGACGTTGTGAAGTAGAGTCCTCCAAAGTGGGTGATTTTCTTAGGTATTCTGTTAATAAAGTTGCTGCCTAGATTAGGCATATGCTGGTGGAACACTGTTGGGAGGCATCTGCAGAAAGGAGGCCTGGAGGACTGGAGCAGAAGTGATTTGATGTTAAGCGCAAAGTGATGAAATTGTGGATTAGTATTGGGATTTTTTGCTGTAAGTTGGAGATTCACTAGTTGTTAATGACATAAGTTAGACCTGTCTGTCTTCGATACAATAACGTAGCCTAAAAGCTAACATGCAAAATAGCCCCAGACGGGATGGAAGAAGCGCTAAAGCTACAGTACAAAGACCATGAGATCCAGGAATTGCATGGACTGTTCTGCTTGCAGACATTCAAAACAAATTAAATTTAATATGGAATTTGGGCAGAGAAAGCTTAATGCTAGGAACAGGGTTATCTCATGTGATACCGGCACAGCAAGGGCTCGTGTTGTATGATGCCAAAGGTTTTCTTGTGTTTTAACCCAAGGAGGCAGTGGGAGATGATTCTTCTTTTCTGCCCAACACTGTCAAGGCCACATCTGGAGTCCTGTGTTCAGTGATGGGTTCAGCTCACAAAAGCTACAGACCTGGGGGAGCAAGTCCAGTAAAAGGTCAGAAAGATTAAGGGACTTTAGCACCTCTTTGTGCAAGTGCCCTTCCAACCTCATCTGTTCTGTGAC
>NW_010587552.1:14060-27569 GCF_000705375.1 Tinamus guttatus | reverse complement strand
TCTCTAAAAATAAATAAATACATAAAGTGCAGACTAAATACAACTCATCTAACGTGTCTCCTTTTGTAGTATATAAATACTACAGTCAATACTAGTGTGTCTACACAGGGTAAGCTTTATTTTTAATTCTCCAGTATTTTATAATTTTATATGTCTCTGTTTCATTTTGTTATGTGCTTTCCACTTGCACCGTAAGCAAAGCAACGTTCCTGTGGACAATTGCTTGTCCATGTCTTGCAGTCCCTTTCAGTGCAGGGCAGTCCTGTACTATGTGTGCAGTGAGGTCGTAACCCAGGTGTAAAGCAGTGTATGGCTTTGCACTTAAATGCTTGATAGTACTATGCTAAGGATATGTAGTTAGTATTTTAGCACTTTTTGTTTTACCTTTTCAATGTTAATGTTCTTTCAACATAACCCATAGTGTGCTTTTCTAGATATGTGATTTTTTTATTATTATTTTTCAACAAACCTGAAGAAGAATGATGATGAAAAGGAAGGAAAAATCTGTCCTGTGTTATGTTGACATTTTACATGGTCATCTCAGAGTACGAATCTTTAATCCCCCACACAGCTCATCCATTCATGCAGCCTAACAGAAAGCATGCACAGGTTCTCATTTTTGGGAATGAAAATGAGAGATGGCCAAGGAAGTTTCCCATTTCCCTCAAACTTGGTTTCAATTTTAATTCATTAACTTTCAGCTTACCTGGATTTTATCATCACTTCCTCCCCGCCACACGTGTACCCCTGTTGGTCCCATCCCTGTCATTAAGGCTGTGGTCAACACTGAGGACTTCAGTGTTGAAGTTCTGTAGCTCCCTCTCTTGCCAGTCTCATTTTCCCCAGTCAATTTCTCTCTTGTCCTCCGGGCTGCTTGTCCCAGTCAGCTCTGCTCCCTGGGCAGGTTCAAGTTCCTGCATGGCTGCTTTAGAGTGCAGAATAAAAAGCTCCTTGTTCCCATCTCTGATACTCAGCAAACCCAAACTTTGCAATCACAAAATTCTGAATAATTCTGAAAAAAAAAATTCAAAATAAGGCACCGTCGGGCTCTCTGCTGACCCAGATATATGAGCCGTACGAGATGCCTGGGCAACAAGTACATAGTGCAGGCCAAAAGGTCATCTCGAGCCCGTGAAATGAGGAAGAAAATCGGTTGCTCCACCGCTCAAAGAGGAAGTAAGAGGCAAGAATAGAAATGGAGGAAAGATTGGCGCAGCCTGACAACAGCCAACCCGAAAAAAGATGAAAACGCGTGGACAAGGGCTCTAACCAATCGGGCGATACGGGGACGCATGCAGGGAAAGGAAAAATTGTACTTAAGGGACACCTTTGCTTCAATAAAGTGGCTTCAGCTTGATTTGCATTGGATCATACTGAGCCCATTGTTCTTTCTCCTCATAAATCTTTCCTGATTGTGTGAGGGTGTGCATGGCTTGTAAATTTCCAAAGACTGGTAAGTTGGTGAAATTTTTTTCTTTTTCTTTACAGGGGAGGCTACCCCTTAAGCAAAAGTTCCATCCTACTATTCATCAAAGTCCCGTCCCAGGACTTTCAAAGAAAAGATCATAAGAAATTTTTCACTGAGGAACTGCCAAACCATGCAATACAGCATGAGGCAGTACAATGCACAGAATGAAAGAAATGAGCCTACATAGCTATAATTTAACAGAATAACAAGTTTTGACAGAGTAAAGAGTCTGGATTTTACAATGGGAAGATGAACATAGTCTTTGTCAGCAGTCCTCCTTATTTGTAATGTGCCAAAATGTATAATTGACAAAGATTGTGATTTCCTCTCTTAATGTTGCAGGTTCATGAAAGCTTTAAGTTATGCTTCATTAGATAAAGAAGACTTATTAAGTCCTATTAACCAAAACACACTTCAGCGTTCCTCTTCCGTTCGCTCCATGGTTTCTAATGCTACATATGGTAGCTCTGATGATTACATTGGCCTTGCGCTCCCTGTGGATATCAATGAAATATTTCAGGTATTTATATAATAATTTAATGCATTTGCATCTTCATTCTGAGTAGTGACAAACTGGCATTTTTGTCCAAATAGATAAGATTGTAGAAAGAAGAAAAATATGTTGCGGTACTTTAAATGCATTTGGGAGAACATGAGGAACAACATCTCTAGCTCTGTTTACAGAAAAGCTCTACTTTGTTTTATGTTGGCATCTCTGTATGTGTTGTTAGGCAAATAATGGAATAGAACAGGTTAGAGAAGTGTTAAATGTTGGTAAAATAAATATGCTGTCATAGGAGTTTTAGTTGACAGTTCTTATGCTAAAATTGGCATAGTTTGTGGACATTTCTAAATATCTGTTTAGCCGACTAGTACATATGTTCACTAGTCAACCATACAATACATATAATCTCACAGTAAAGTCTTCCTGTTACCATGTTCTCTTGATATAATACCACACTATTCACATATATTTTACCATACTCTGCATTACATTATTTAATATCAGAGATATTAAATCAGAGCATATAAGTTAAAATAGGTTATCTCAGTGTCTTATCGATTCTCTTCCTCTCTCTACTTAGTAAGTAGACACTGACACATCACAAGGATTAACCATCACAAGCAGGACATTATCTATATCAAAAGTAAATCAGTGTGTTTTTCAAACCTAAATTCCTTTCTTACCTCAAAAATTGCTCAAACTAGAGCAAAGGCAAGATCTTTCTTTTAATAATGACAATTTCCTCCTATACTATATGCAGTTACTACTCTATATCTTTTTTGCTGCTCTTCCACAGTCTTTGTGGCCTGTTTTTTGCTGCCTCAGTTTTCTTCCTCAACTCTTTTTTTTTTTTTTTCTCTGGGATGACTCATTATTTTTGCTCTGCTGTCCTGAGACATCTCCAGTGTTTTGGAGTGATCAGGGACAGATCATGAAGAGGAATTTTTGGATCACCGATTTCCTTACAGCCTGTCACCACTGCCATTTGCTGAGAATTTATAAGTCTTGCTTCAAAAGTGCTCATTTACAAATGTGCTTTGTTCTTGTTGGCTCTTTCTCTCTCTCTCTCTCTCTCTCTTTTTTTTTTTTTTTTTTTTTTTTTTAAGCATTCAGGAATCCATCCATCCTTGACTTCCACTTCTAATTACATCCCTCTTCCTGCAGTTGTCCTGATTAAAGTTATTTTCCTTTGTATGCAATTATCATCTGTGCTTATTTTAATTTTTATTTGAACATTCCAGGTAAAGGAAACTCCGTATTTCCAGAAGAAAACCACACCTCCATTTGATGACCGTGGAGCTCGAGTCTTTGCACCCGATGCAGGAGGTATTTTTTTCCTCTTCTGTACCTTTCCATTATTTACTTAAATGTTTGTTATTTAGGGAGTTGGGGGGAGTATATAGGTTTTTTTTATTTTTTTAAAAATGATATTTTTTGCTGTTGTGTTTTGAGAGATGTGTTCTGGCTTTCAGACCATTAACTCCTTGTTCAGTGTAGTTCAAGACAATGGGATGTTGCTTGAAAGCAACGTAAACACAATTCACCTCTAATAAACTAAGGAGGAAAGTCTGCATATCTTTTATTATAATATAAGCTGTTGCTAAGCAAACACTGGAAGTGAGTGGATTAAAGTAGCATATTGTAAAACAAGATTAAAAGTATAATGCTGCATACATACTCAGCTGTTACATTTTGACTCCCCTTTGATTACATATGGGTTTAGAGGTACCAATAAAATTGTTAGGTGTGTATTTCAGAAAATAAATTTTGTCTTTCTGTGATGTTTCTGTGCCAGCTGAGATCAGCGGAAGTAATGGAACATGGTACAAGAGAATTGCAAGTGTTGCGTAATGCCTGGCTTGTTCTGGAGTTCACTTCCTTTTTATTCCAGAGTAGTCAGAAGTGTGTAGGGCATCAATATGTATATTTGTAGTAGGACAGCTAAAAAGGAAGCCTTGATTCTGATTCTAGGGTAGTACAGGATAGTTGTTGTCATGCTTGTCAGTCATCTGGAATATTATCACAAGCATATGGAACATCCAAATAGACACATCCTAGTGATTTGTTGCTATTTGTTAATGTAATATATAAAGATGAATTTCCTGACGGTGTGTTTCTATAGTGTGTAATTTTTGGTGTAGGGTAACTTTTGTTCAGAATTGTGTTTGTTGATATTTTCCACTTAGGAAAGAGCATGTCAGTGAAGTGCCAAGACCATGTTGTTGTTTTTATATTGTGTTTTTGTTTTCATTTGTGCACATCTCATTTATATACATCTGGAATATTGTTTTTGCTAATCTTGTTTGATACTGTGAAAATTCATAACGTTAATATTACGTGATTATTACTAATGTTGAAATAACGTCAGATTTTACCACATATTACAGTATGTGTATTTATAGGTTTAATTGTATACATTTCAATAGTTTGTCATTTAGTATAAGCTAGGACTAAAATGCTGTGTTGACTTTGGTAATGCTGACAAAATGGAGCTTAACCATTCCAAAAAAAGTTATCTAGATATTTGGGCTTTGCCTTTAAAAGAGAAATTTTAATTCAAATAATGTTATAGTAACCATTGGTTGTGAGGTTTTGTTTTTTTCTGATATTTAATCGCTTATCTGCAGGTCTACAATCAGGTACAAGTGATGTTGTCAAAAGTCCTTTCCAGATGCTTCGACAGCAGATCAGTCTCACAGAAATAATGAATACAAGCCGTTCAGATGCCTCTCAGTTTCTAGAAAATACAGAGGATACTGGACTGCAGGAGCACACAGATGAGAACTGCCTTTATTGTGTCTGCATTCAAATTTTGGGTTATCAGCCTAACAACAAAGTGAACTCTTCATATAGTTGTGCAGGTTAGTGTTCTCTTGTGGGGAAGTGTGACACAAGTGAAGAAAAATTTTGAATTATGTTCATCTTTAAAGATGATTAATCTGTAGTTTCTTCTTATTGACTATACTGCCTTGAAATTAACTTTCACTAATATTCTATTTTCACTAATATTCTCAATATTTTTAAAAGTATAAAATGTGAAAATTTAAACCTTAATTAATCCTTATAAATCAATGCCCTGAAAATTGAGGATGTCTTTCCGCCCAAGGAAAAGTCACTTCAAGACCTTAAAACAAGAAGAAAATAAAGTTCATTGAGAAGTCTGTTGAAGTTGTGCAGTAATTCCTGGATTTGGTCTTCTTTATTTCTTCAGATTCAGATATTCAAATAGAATGATACAAAGATGGTTTGGTCATTTTCCTTGGAGCTTGCTTTGCAGAGATTGCAGTTGCATCCTTTTTACAATGATCATAATAAAAATAATGGAAATCCTGATTTCTGCCTAGTAGGAATCCTCACTATTTTACTACAGGGATATGCATTCAGTTAGTAACACACTGTCACACTCGCATCTGTTAAATGAGGGCAGGGCTCAGTTTTCTGGCAGCCTGGCACCCTTCATAATTCTTATGCGTTTAGGCTCTTTCTCTACCTTTTGTTTGAAGCAGCTCATGACCCAAATGGGAGCTGCATCTGCTTTTCTATGGGAAGGGTGTTTTTTTTTTTTTTTTTTTTTTAATTTTCTGATAGGAAACATGAGACTCCTTTCTCTTTTTCCCTTCTGGATTGCATAAAAACCAGTGTGCCAGCAGTTACCATGCTTAGTATATCAGTGTCTTGCAGACTTAACTATGATAAGAAATAGGATAGGCATTTGAAATGAGGAAAAGCATGAGTAGCAAAGATGCAACATTTTGTTTCTGTCAGATTTTTCAGTCTCGCAGATTGTTCAGACAGTCCATAGACTGACTGGTGTGGGCAGGCCATACACAATCACTTGGATGTGCATTCCTCCAAATTTTCTGGAATTTCAGGCTGTAGCGATGCAGTATCCCATGGTTCAGCTAGCAGCACCAAGAGTACAGAGCTTGTACTAGGTAAGTTTGCTTTATGAAAATGAATATCATATTCATAATTATGCATATCTTAAAGTATTTTCTTAGGTATTGTGGAAAAACTATTAAATTTATGCTTACTGCAATAAACTAATGTGCATTACTTGCAAGCTGATAAAACCCATTGGTGCCCTAATCGTTATCAGTGAAGGCAGCAATATTTCCTATGTTTAAGTGCAGATGGGAGAATGTACTTTCATACTCTAATCCCTAGGCTTTATGGCATTTTTGCAGGTAACCTAGGGAACCCTGTATCATATATTACAATAAAATAGTCTTTTATTCCTAGTTTGTAGGTTAAAAAAATAAATAAGTTGCTGAATTTGTCTTTTATGAAAGGTCTTTGAAGTATAAATAGAAATTTGCATTCTGTAAACAGAAAACAATTTATTCTGTTTGAACCTATGTTCAAAGCCTGTTGAACCTATCATAATTTCTCATGAAGTGACTTGTTGTTGATTTTAGCAGCATCTTATACAAAAAAATAATAATAATTTCGTAGTATCATGTAGCACTGTTATGGAACCTTACAGTGACTTCAGTTTTTCCAAATATTTTCCAGTACCACTAATATAACTTTCCAAATAACCAATAACTTTTTTAAACATGGCCATATTAAAATTCACAAAAATAATCTATTTTTTTAAGTTTTGATGGGAATATTTGCTGGTATTTTAAGAAAGCATATATCGTGCATACATATATGCACACACATGTGCGTATATATGCATTTATATAAAACTCAATCTCATTCATCTGACGTAAGTGTAGCGCAAAGACTATTCAGGTTAAATCTCATACTGTTCAATTTATTTTTCAAGGAGTAAAATCAATTCCAGATGATACGCCAGTGTGTAGGATACTGCTGCGGAAAGAAGTCTTACGTTTAGTGATCAACTTGAGCAGTTCTGTAGGAACAAAGGGCCATGAAACTGGACTCCTGACGTAAGTTAGATTATTTTTTTTTTAATTACAGTTTTAGCACCATTCAGTTGTTTGCATTCCCTTATGATCTTACAGAGGTTTTCCTTATTTTCAACAACTCTAAAAATTGTCAAGCAGATTTTATAGTATGTTACTAGAGTAGTTGAACACAATGTACAAGCCAACTTTTAACTTTAGCGTGGCACTAAATTTTGCAGCAGATGTAAGTGTGGTAATACACTTGGGGGCATCTGTTCTATATTTGTATTAACAAGTAGAGGCAGTTTCTTGTCATAAAGAGTATTTTAAGAATTTTCCTTTTAATATTCCTGCTTTGTCTTATTCTTTCCCTTTCTTTTTGAAAACATAATTAACTGTGCTGATGCTTCTTTGGATATCTCAGTGAATATAGCTTTGCATGTATACCCATATCATTTAGGACTCTCTCATATGTGATGTATCTTTAAAAAAGAAGCAATAATTGATTAGTTCTTCTGTTTGTGCCAGATAAAGTATATCAAATAACCAAAATAATCTGAAAGTAGCTTCTTAAGGAGCACCACTCTGCTTTAAACAGGAGTACAACTACTGGAATTAATTTATAGAATAACTTATGTTACAGATATAGAAATATAAATCAAGGGATTAAACATGATGATAAAAGTTCTTCTGGACTGGTCTTATTGGAAACTGATAAATGACTGTTAAAATGTAGAAATTCTTGGTTTAAAAATGCTGACAAATATGAAGTTCTCTTTGCCATAATTACTTACATATTGATGCTATGCTTGGCTGCCACTTTTTTGATACTCTGTCTGCTTCTTGCACTTATTTTAAGAGCAGGTATTGTCAGATACTATATGCAACTTTCAAAGTGGGTTGTCTGTTTTGTCTTGTTAATACAGGTTTCCTGTAATTTAGTACAAAATAATGTATGAAAATTGAATTGAAAATTAAAGAAATATATCTGTCAGAAGTCTGTGTAGGATTTTAAAACCTTTTTGTTTCCTGTTGATCAGAATTAAGGAGAAGTATCCCCAAGCATTTGATGACATATGCCTTTACTCTGAGGTGTCCTACTTGTTAGCACACTGTACATTTCGACTGCCATCTCGAAGGTTCATTCAGGAGCTATTTCAAGATGTACAGTTTTTACAAGTAAGTTGAATGCACCAAATTGTGCCCACTGGGTGCAGGGTTCATGTTCTAAATAAATGTCATCCTGGCATGTCGTACAGGAAGCCATTTTATGTCTTTCTAGAGAAATATCTAAAGGCAGCCCTGACATCCATATTTTTCTTTTAGATGCACGAAGAAGCAGAGGCTGTTCTAGCAACATCAACAAAACAACCAGTAATTGATGCATCAGCTGAATCCTGACCTCTGTCTCAGGCAGTGTATCACATATGGACTTACTGAAATCCTCAAACAACCTCCAGTTGACTGGATGTACTACTTTGGAGCATCATCTTCTAGACTGTTCCAGAAGTTACTGGTACCAGAAGAGTGAACTGAAAACCTTTCTTTTCCTCAACCAATTACTGCCCCAGTCTTTTGAGCCCTTTGGGGAGTTATTAAACATTACCATAGTTTTAATAATAATAATTACCAGTATATGTAAGAGCCAAGCACTGAACACCTCCACAAATTTTCATTTCATTTTTTAACATAAATAAAAAATAGGACAACGTGCAGAGACATCTTTTATGACTGACTTTTGAATCTGTTCCAGAGAAGCAGAACGATGCCTTGCTTTTTAACCCCTGGATAACGGGTATCGGACTATCTGAGGGTGCATTCCATTGGCAGCAGTGGGCAGCCATGCTGTAAGCGTGGACACCAGGGGTTTAATGTTAGCCCTTCTCTGTTTGCTTTCGTACTGTTTGCAACACTATTTGGGGGGTTTGTAACCAGACAGCAAGAAAAGCCTTTGTGAATCTAAGGCATTCTTTAAGTTATTTTAATATTACTATAGTTGTAAGTCATTTTATTAGCAGTCTCTCCAGTTTCATTGTCTTTAAAATATGTATCTTATCTGAACCAGTTAAGGATTTTCACTACAGTTTGATTCAAAAACAAAAAAATCATTTAAACATGAGATGCTGAAATCAAATTGTTTTCCCTGATTAATATGCATGTGTTTGAAGTTCTTTGACTCATGCTCATATGGTATGAATGCTGGTCATATCCTTAACTGAAAACCTTTGATGAGCATGATTTTTATCAGATAAATGAATATTGTATCAACTAAACTTGAAAACATTTAATCATTGCTGCTTTGTGAGAAGACATAGTAGCAGCGGTACTTACAAATTTACGTTGGTATTGAGACCTGTTGCACAGTGACCGTTAGGGGAAGACAGTTGCCTTTATCATGTCACTAGAGAGGTTGTTAAATTAATGAGTGCAAGCTTAAAGAAATAATTATCTTCACCACTTGTCATGCATCTAAAGATTCAGAAGCCTTTATAAAAAGGTAGTATAAATATATGCAAATATATATATAAGTAGCATGGCCACCTTTGTTAGAATGCCTGCAATAGAAAGGTTTACCTTTTGATTTTGATATAGGTGAATAATTCAGCTGGACTGTACTGTAATAGGTAGAATATATTATTATCCATTCACTCTTACCATTTTTTTATAATTGTCAGATTAATACTTAGATAAAGCTAAGTGAAATTGATCCTAATACTCATAACCCTGATTTTACTAGCTATGCTACTGGAGACTTCAATAAGTAGGCCTGTGAACCAGTAAAAACATAGCGTGATTTGTACTGAAATGTAGGATTTATTTGCTCTTAGTGAAGATTTCATCTTGCCACATAAGCACTGCTTAGCAGAGATCACTTCACTGAGTTCTCACGTGCACTGCATACTGCTGGGTTCTGGTAAAGCAGATCTGTAAGTTGCTGCTGACAGTCTAGTTTCCTAGGTCATCTTTTCATGAGTTCCCACTGAAAGAAAGAGCAAAGAGAAACCAATTCAACTCTTCTATGGCCAGTGACACAAGTAATACATTTATGTGTTGAAATGTGTTTGAAATGCTTTGAAAACACACCTACCAGTGACTATTGGACTTCTGGCCATAAGAAGTAAATGCTTCTGTAAAACCAAAATGTCAATCACAGTAGACCAAATAGTGGTGTAAACTCCAAAGGAAATAATGTAGCGTTCCCAAGATGGGACTGGCCAGATCTTATACAGTAGTTTCAAACACTACCTCAGTTAGGATAGAGTATGAGATTTGTTTTAATAACTAGATGGGGCTACATCAAACAACTCCATGTTATTTTTCTGCAGTTAAAGCAAAATAAGCAAGTATTATCATTAGTATTAAAAATAAATAAAATAATAACAGCACCCATGTTAATTGTTAACAGTTAATCCATAGCACTTAATGTAGAAAAGGCAATAGGAAGGAAGGCCTATGATTATTAGAAAGGTAAGCAAAGGAGATGTCAGTGTACTTTAAAAGGTTTCTCCATCCTGAAATGCATATACATTCTGAAATACTCAGTTCTGTGGGGATCCATGACAACAAAACTTGACAAATAATTGCTGCAAATTCAGTTGTAAAGCATGATTTTCTTTCTAAAAGTGATTTCTATGAACGTCAGTAGTTTTCAACAAATATGCATAATGGACATAAAGTTCATGCTGTACATAACATACAACATTTCTAGAATTAATTTACATTAAGCTCATTAATATTTTGCTTTAATTGACAAATGAAGGGATATTGTAAAGGAAGGAATTTGATATTGTCCTAGTTATAAACTGTGAGTTTCTAGTTTTATCGATTTCTTTTTTTAAAATATCCCTTTCAAAGTTATTCGAGGGTTTTATTTTACTTCATGATGAAACTTTAGAAGAAAACAGTTATAAAAAGTGTGCATATATTAATAGAAAATCCTCCCACTTTTCCTGGAAAGAGTAGCAAGCTTGTAGACCATTAATTTTCCATTTTTCCAGTCCTAACAATTTATGATACTATTGAATAAATGATGTAAAGCATAAGGCGCTCAGTTCTACCATATGCAAGTATAGTTTGTTTGCTGTGGCAAAGAAGACTGAATGATTAAACCTGCCAGCACAGAAAATATTCAGACAAGTTGGAGGTTAAACCCTTTGTGGGGAAAGAGATGCTGGTTATGAAACCAGTGGGACATAATCTACTAAATTACCTGGCTAATTTCCTTGATCCCCTTTTTTATAGTCAGTGGAAAGGGATTGCCTCCACCAAAGGCAGCTTTGGACAGAAATCTAAATGCTGGACGCTGGATTATTTCCTGGTGAGCCTGTTTCTTTCCACCGAGGATAGAAGAGGACAGAGCTGGATGGTTTGAATGCCCTTTTTGAGAGAGATGAACCTTTTCAGGCATCAGAATTTCAGTGATGTCGGATGCAGCAAACTCTCATTGACATCACTTGCAGCTGGAGAAGCACAATAGGCCTGTGTGCGTTAGCCCCTTGGTGTGTTATACATGAAATAGAGAGTCACTCTCCTATCTGACTCTTCTTATTTGTCTGGAAATACCTACCTACAGATACCATTGCTGATTTTCCTTTTTTTTCCCCCAAAACAGCGTAGTTTTCAGTAGCTTAGTGCACGGTGGCTTGGCACACTGAGGTGAGCGACCTTCTACAAACATTTTAAAGTACCTGCCAGGCATCAGTGCCAGTACCCTTCATCTTCTGAATTCCTTCTGCTCTGGAGCATGTGCAGTGGTGCTGAATGGGAGGATTGTAATACGCAGTGAGAAGCTTAAGAAAACTCTAGCACCCATGGGTGCATAAAGGAGAGTGGACTAATCTAGAAATATTTCAGGAGGGAGGTAGTAGTTAAAGCCTGGTGAGAGACGAAACAGCTGGTGCTTCATCATAGTCAGTGTTTTGATCATGGTATTTGGCCTTTGGACTTCAGGAAGCTCCTGTTCTCTTGGGAAGTGAGTGTCAGCTCATGATGAGGCATCTTAAAGGAAGAATTTCTGCCAGGTTCTGGAGCAGCTCAGGCTCCCGTTCATCTCCTGGCAGGGCTGTGCAGGGAGCCCCATTGCTGGCGCTTCTCTGCAAGGCAGTTGAAAATAGGTCCCCTATTATTATTATTATTTTGTTCAGCTTTATTACCATGTGTTTATTAAAGGCATACTAGGTGAGATGAAAATCTGAAGACTATATAAGACCTTTGGGAACATGCTAGAAACCATGTTTATATCTTACTAGAAGCCCTCAGCTCTTTGGGTGTTTTTGTTTTGTTTGTTTAACTCCTAATTCAGGTTCCCTGGATATTTTTGTTTGCAACAGACTCGTATGTTCAGTAAAGAATGTGGATTTTTCTTTGGACTATTTTTATAAAATAGATGAATAGCAATGCCACAGCATGCAGAAATTGCACATTTTGTTTGAATTGCTTTGTAAAATACACTATTTGAGAAATGTAATTTATGCCAAAAAGTGTAACATGCCATTTTGCCACTGAATAAGTGGTTTTAACACAAGATGCAATGTCTTAGGGGAGAAAGGCAGACATTTGGTAGGTATAATTGAAAAGTTGTTCCAACATTGGCTGTCAGAATCCCTAATACTGCATTACAAGAGATTATGTAAATTATTCTGAGGAGGGAAGGGATTGAGGAAAACCAAGACTTATTCCCCCCTGTCCCACGTGGTCTTCTTTTTATTTAGTAATACGCTGCTACGTATTTGGAGGTTCTAGTGTTTGTAGGTCACTGAACGAACATTGAAATCTGATTTATATTGTATACCTGTAACATAGAAAGAAAAAGTATTTATATATTTTCCGTAAGAATATTGCATTGAGCTGTGTATAATTTAAACAGAGGCTTGTCCCAAAATGGTATTGCCCACCTTGATTTTTTTTGTGTGTGTGTATAGTGTATACAGTTCATGTCTATGGGCATTAAAAGCCTCCTGAAGCATAATCTTATCAAAGGGATGCATTGTTAATAAAACGTACTTAAAACTTCTTATAGTTGTTCTGGTCTCATATGTACCTCTCAGCACTAGAAATGGGTTGGATTTTTATTTATATTTGTAAGTTACTAATGAACTAGAATGACCTTAAGCTTTCCAAATAAACTTTTTTTTGTCAAAAATATATTTTACATTAATACTTTATAAGATGTTTTGTAAAAATAGAAGGGTGCTAATATTTTGTGCACCACTTTTATTTAAAAAATTTAGTGTACTGATACTGAAAAATCATCACTTTCCATTATGTGATGTTTACACGTGCGTAGTATTGGCATTTCAAAAGTAGATGTGCAAGCTGAATTATAAACAGAAATGGCAAACACAAAAGTTCTGTTTTGAAAACCAAACCAAGGTTTGAATTTTGAACTTGTTCAGCCGTAATTAATGCGCGACACTTTTATTATTATTTTCAAGTTTTACGTGGCAACACTCCCCCACCACCACCCCAACCCCTTTGCTGGATCTGCAGCTGTGGCTACAAGGCCCTGACTGTATCTGGGGGCTTGCACGAAAGCAGGTCTCGTCCTCAGAATTGTCTGCTTGTGTGCTTGCTTTCTGAGCACAGGTAGTCTGAGCAACCATCCTCCACGAGCAGAAAACCTGGTGGGTGAAGAGCGGCTGCCTTCTCTTCCTGCCGCTATGCGGGCTTCGTGTTTTGCC
>NW_010587552.1:3925-13967 GCF_000705375.1 Tinamus guttatus | reverse complement strand
CGGCTTCCAAGTGGCACTGGCAGCAGAATCCTTCTGCTCGTGTGGTGCCCTGGGCTGCGCCTCTGCGGCAGACGCCCGTCCTAGCCCTACGGCCTGGACCGTGGTGGGGCTTGAAGCGTGTCTCGAGGTAGGCTGAATTCCATGTGGAACATGCCTATAACTCTTGATGTAGGTTCCTTGTCAAACCTTCTTAAATGAACAGGCCTTTCTAAAATCAGCAAATTGAGCGGAACGCTCAAGTTTATGTATTCATCAATAAGGGGATTTCTCCAGTTTGGCTGAAGAGGCAGGACAAAGGGAGGGGAGACTGAGTGGAGCCATGAGAGAGTGGGACAAAAAGAGCCATCTGCAAGGAGATGGGGCCTTTACAAAGGAGGGAAATAGGGGAATTTCCCCACATTCTTCAGCAAGGGGGACAAAGGAGTTGGTGAGAGGTGAGAACAGATGGCAGGAGGCCGGAGTTCCGGTATAGGCGGGCCGGGAAGGCTGTAACTTCTGAGTACCTTGGCCAATGGGGAAAAGGAGAGGGCGTCCCTCGGTCGGGAAATTAGGATAAAAGGGGGGCTGCATCCTCCAGCAATTGGAGAGACCCCACAGGGCTATGCCCGGTGGACTCTTCCTTTATTCAAATAAAGTTTTAGGACTCCTCTGTCTCCTTTTTGGACATTCAGTTCTTGACAGCGAGATTTTCTGCACAAAATCAAAATTTTGATTTCAGAAATGGAAAAGAGCCTACATTTAAAGGCTTACTGCTAGGCAACCCTGGCACAAAGCACAAATACAACAACGTCTGTATTTGCTTCCCCTTTTGGGACCTGAACACTTCTCTCTCTGCTTGTTTATGGCTTTTACTATCCAAAGTCTCTGTAAATTGTTTTTTCTGCAGCAGCACAGCACCTATATCTTATGACAATACTGATAAGACACAGTATAAAACCTAGATGATGCTGAGGATAACTCAGTTTTGTCTGCAGCTACTTGTTTTTTAAGGAGAGATGGTGATTAGCTAAAGAAGTTAAACTCATGTTACACAAGAGGAGAGACAGGGCCATGGTAACACCTCCACAAACAGCTGCCCTGCCGAAAAAACAGTTGCTCTTAATTCACTGCATTTATTTGCTTAATAAATGCAGGAGCAGTTGGCCTGGCATTTTAAAGGATTGCTCTCCCAAGCAGGGATAAGCAGAGGAGCCAGGCGCCCCCTTTGCCAGAAGTGGCAGCGGCAGCCCCCGAGAAGGGGCCTGTGCCTGTGCCCGAGAAGGGGCCCTCTTGTCGGCGCTCCTTTGCCCCGCTTGGACATCGTGGCTTTGCCTCACTGCGGTCACAAGTCAGTGCTGTTACTGCACAAATGAGGACAAAGTAGGGAGGTCTCAGGACATCGGTGCACAGGATAGTAAGAGCAGGGTGGTGTATTTAGAGAAGGCAATTGCTTCTACACCTGAAGATATGGCCCACAGTGAATGCAGGTGGCCCCTCTATGCTGATTCTCTGGGGGCAAGAACAGCACCCCCCCCATCAGACATTACCTGTCTGATGGCACAGCCCAAGGCACATGCTGATGTCAAGCATGGTCCCACACACATTTTCATGGTGTATCCTGGCCGGGGCTTGTGGAAGAATTGTTTGAAAGCAGGAACCGAGAGGAAAACTAGGGCCTAACAGAAGTTTTGGCATTACAAAAGCTTGCTTGGGGTGATCCACAGTTGCCACTTCTAGGATGGTTGGTACGCACGGACTCAGCTCCTCCAATGAGAGATATACGATAACAAGTCCGGTGCTGAGCCAGCAAAGGTGGCAAATGATGAACTTTGCTTGACCTTTGCTCATTATAATGTGAAAACCATACTTCCATCCCAAAAGTTACCCGCCTCCGAGGTACGACCACCCCTCACTGAGCATGCGCTCTAGATTTTCGGTTGACTGTACCTTTAAATGAAAGCGAGAAACTTTTTCACCAATCAATAACAATATTAAGTCACTCGAGCTCCACCTGAATGTAAAGAAAAGTATAAAAGGTGAACTAAGGATAATAAGTGAGGGGGGAAGACTCCATCGTAACTCCTGGGTTAGTCGACGGGCTGAGCCCCCTTTCCTCCCCTCGGACTGGAACTCCGCCTGAGGAGACTCGAGACTGAGAGCCTTCTCCCATCTTCTGGGGTGAGTGATTGCACATTTGTACATCAGGGCTAGCTAAAAACCCCACGCTCTAGTAGAGAATTTCCTGTACTGACATCCGAAACCTGCTTTGTAAATGTTGCATTTGAATAAATCATACTGTTTGTGAACTCGACTACTTGTTTGGGGGGGAGGTGATCAGACCTACAGTTGACGGACTGTTCGTGAATCCGATACTGCCAGAGTCGAGCTTATAGTTGATCACACTATTTGGGAACTCGATTCTCTCCTAGGAAGGCAATCGGACCTACGATCCCCGGACTGTTTGTGAATCTGATACTGATTTGATATCTCCTTCCCCCCTCCCCACCACCACGGCTTTCAAACTGCACCCTTTCACAGGGCTGTTCAGAGAAGTAATAAGTTCACATAGAGGAATAGTATAGATTGTCACGTGCAAGGAATGTATTGCACTCATCTGTTGAACTTGCCTATCTGTTTTCTAACTGTATTTTTAACTTCTAAATGAGCTTTTACAAATAAGGGTAGGTGTTTGAGTCAGGCTATGGAACTGCTACATAATATAGGCCCCAAAATACCGGCCTGTAAATCTTGCACCATGCCCATAGCTTTAGCACCCATCATTCCAGTGCAAAGTCAATTTTTTTTAAACTACTCCTGAAGGCTAGAGCTTTGTAGCATTAACAGAAGTAGGACACTAGCGCTTATGAAAGTCCTCATTAAAAAGAGAATTGGTATGTGCATCCGGAAACTCTTGTACTTTGCAATCCCAACCCTTCAGGAACTCGGGGACTCGGGGGTACCTGAAAGCCTGCTCCCCAGACAGTGCATGCCCATTTGTTAAATGTATTGCAAACTCGTCTTTCTGCCAGCCGCCCCTCTGGGAGAGGAGGCTGCTCCTTCATTGACAATATCAAAGTAATACTGGGGCTGGTACAACCCTGCCAACAGCTGGGGCTTGCTTGGTTCCAGCATCCCTGCGTTTTCGTAGGGCTTAAATTCGACTGCGATAGATGTGCAATTGGCTGTAGATCTGGGGTACAGTTATATGTTTTTGGACATTGATTTGTCTTACAAAATTGAAATATTACCAGATTGCTTTTAATTTGCACTCTGCTTGCATTGGCTTCTTACCTGGAAGGAAATTATCAAGAGTTAAGGCAGTAAGAATCTCACTTACAGTTGTTTTTTTAGGTTTTTCTCTCAGATCCCACAAAAGGCCAACAAGGTTGTTACAGTGAGACAAGAGTGAAGTAAACTCTGCCTCCAGTGGGGACAGACTCTATCATGATAGACACCAACAGTGTTTTTCCCCTCCTAGGATTTTATGCTGCCACAGGGATCTCAGTATTTCCGTTGGGTTTGCAGAGGCAGCCTTGGGGGTGTTTGCACGAACTGCTGAGGCAGCTGTGAGCGGCTCCTGACTGAGAGAGGCAGCGCTGCGAGCAGCCTGGCCGCAGCCCTCGGCACCTCGTGTCCCCGCCACAAACCTCGGCAGGGCACCAAGGACACTCCGCTTGATTCCTTGCGAGTACATCTAGAAATGGGCCGGCCCAGCGCTGACTCCCTGGGCAGCTGTACGAGTGGCTCTGACCATGCCAGGGAAGCCTGGAGCTCCAGAGAGGAGAGGCACAAGTGCCTCTGCCCACCAGGGATTAGAGGCAGCCCCTTTGCACAAGCCCAAGGGTGAGCCCTTTCCTCCTGCTCACTCTTTGCCCCCACCTCAGACAAATGCTTCCAAATGAATTATCGCCCACCTAGAGCACAAGTCTCAAAAACTTTGAGACTGGTGAACGCGTGAGTTCTGCTTTGAAAAATCAAATTTGCCCAGACTGCTCAAGCCAACAATCTTCTCTTACTGACTTGTGAAGGAATTCATTCATTAATGGATTTAAAGTGATATGAGTAAATATAAAAATCAGAAATTCATAAAAATCATTGCACATATGTTTGTCAGTTTTTCATAGATCACAAAACTAGTTAAATGCAAATGAAATTCTTTAATGCATTCTAGCAAGCAGGACTCAGTGGCCAAGCAGATATGCATGCATGAAGCTGCTTCCAAGAATATGAAATTTAAAAAGGTTTAAGTTGGCAATGGGAGTCTCTCCTCCACCTGTATATGCTTTAACCACTAGTTTGTATTTGGTATTAGGTATGAGGTGTTTCACAGTGTATCTCTTTTCTCCTGGGTTTTCAATTATGTATTTACATAGCACCGAACCATCTAAAATGAAACCAGATGTTACAAATAGGTGTGAGACTGCTAAACCAATGAAATAACAGCACGTTTATGGGTCGCCTTCTTTTCAGTAAGTGCACTTTCCTCTGTGGAAGCTGAGGCATCCTGACTCTGCCGATGAGCTGCACTCACGTCCCCTCTACCCCGTCTGCCTGCAGTCCAGCTCATCCTGGCAGACCACCTACCCACTGCCTTTTCTTTTTTCCTTTCTTTTTCCTTTTCTTTTTTCTCTTTTCTCTTCTTTTTGCTCTTCTCTTCTCTTCTTTCTCTTTTCTCTTCTCTTTTCTTTTCTTTTTTCTCTTTTCTCTTTTCTTTTTCTTTCCTTTCTTCCAAATCCTGTAATCCTCAAAGACTAAGAAATGTCTGCATGAAGAAAAAAAAAAAAAAAAAAAGCCCCTGCCTCTCCATTAGGCAATTCCAGAGCCCAGGGAGAGAAGGGGCAGCTTCTTCCTCCTGCTGTGGGTGACACCTGTTATGTGCCAGCTCAGGCAAATGGGGAAGCAGACAATCTTTGATTTAAATGTCTTAAACTCTTCCTAACTGGGATTACTTGCAAAATTAGGGTACCACTGTGATTAATTTAATTTTGGTAGGAACTATGGCATAAGCCTCCTTCAGTTCAAACTTAATGTTTCAGCCTGGTACTAGTCTAATCAGCAGAAAGGATCTGAAACAGGACATGAACCACCTGTGAGAAGAGGTAAGGGGAGGGAAAAAGCAAAACAACAACAAAAAATATACCCTTGGATGTGTTGGAAACACATGGAAATTTCAATGCATCTGTAGCAGCTTGGGATATGGAGCAGGAAAATCGGAAACCAAAGATTAAATTTGGCTTTGTGCCACATCCCAGCTTAGCTCTTCTGCACAAGGAACTCCATTGTAGAGCACAGCTATGAATATTTTCATTGTAAAGGAATTTAAATGGGGAATTTCTACAATGTTCCAACTCTGAGGCATATAAAAGGCATCCCATCTGTTTCTAGAATAAGCTAAATCCTAGTAAAACTGACATGCTTCCTATGAGTCTCATCCAAGTTGACCACAAACAGATGTTTCAGAAATTTATCCAGAACCCAGAGTGCAAGAAGCAGAAACCTGACTCCTGCTCCGGTACTGCAGGAATCCATTCTAAAGTTAAAGGAAGATATAGATCTGCATAATGCCAGGACTGCTTCTCCCCATTAGCACCTCAAGCATTAGGGAGGAATCTGTATCTTGCCTAATGTGCCAATTTGCTTATCTAATATGAACTTTCCAAGAGATTGCCGTATCAGCTACAACCACACACAGGCTTTTAGCCTCTACCAACGACAGAGCTTCCTAGGTCAGTTACCTGGAAGAATGTGTTTTTTGGATTCTTTCAGACTGCAGTCCTCTTGCACAGGAGAGGCGTAAACATGGTAGCCTCTTATAAAGCCAGGCTGCGACGCAGTTGTGGGATAAGAATCCCAAGACAGTGTTACTGCATGGAAAGTCAGATGAATTTTTTTCACAGGAGGGTCAAGCGTGGGGGCTAGAAGAAAGGAACTGGATGGTAGACATACCCTTTATCTTCTTACCTGAAAGAATTCTAAATTCCCAAGCAGTGGTTCTGTTTAAATTCTACTTGTATTTAAAAGTTTCACACACCCAAAGCACTCCAAAAACCTGTCAGCTTCACAAAGCTGTCACATAGCCCACCTTCTACACAAAGTTCTCGTCTAACTGCACTAACATGGATTCTGCCTGGTCACTGCACTAGTTAAACATCCTCTACATAAGCCATTTGCATTGCTTCACAACTCGTACGTTCTTCACCAATGATAAAGCTGCATTTGCTGTGTCGTTTCTGTAACTAGTGACAAGAAAAAGCCTGTAAAATATGTGGCCAACGTACGGAGCTCCTTGAGATAACCAGTCGTCTTCTCCAACAAGGAGACTGTATTAGCAACAGATCCATAGATGTGGAAGTTGTATCCCACCCCCTGGCACAAATGAAGCTAAAAAAAAGAGTTAGATACCAAAACTATGTGTTTTCCTCACAGACAGTCACTCCCAATCACATTACCCAGGTACGACCCACTGAGGAACCAGACAACATATTCTCTACTGAAACACTCACCACACTGTCAGTGAAGAGGCTCCTGTAAAAGAACACTCCATGTGTTTGCATTAATTGAAGTGTAGCTCGTTTAATGCACATGGAAATGTGTTCAGTCAATTTTTGATCCAACATGCTTTATTCCAAAGTGGGCTCAGCTGGCAGAGGCTTGAGGAAGGCTATAATCCTGCAGCTGCACAAGTGGATCAGAATGACTTCCATACATCCAGAAAGAATTCAGGTCTAATGGCCACCATGAGGACAGAAACACACAACTGATGCTAAGCAAGGACTGGTGCTGAGACATCTCTCTGTGGCACCCACTCTCACTAAGCTCTGTGTGTGTCTAAACTTCTGACCTGTGCTACAGGTAAGGCAGAGCTCTATTCTGCTGCTCTTGCTGAAAACAAATTTTGAAGATTTTGAACTCCTTCATTAACCCCACTACCCTCCTTCAAGGCTTTACCACAGGCTACTCAGAAGGGGTTTTGCCAAAATATTAGGCTGATTTCCAATAAATAGGCTCAGTGGTGCTGATGTGTGTGTGGTGTCTGATCCAGCTATTAGGCAAACACAATTCTACCCCTTTTCAAAGAATTACACTTGCATTGCACAGGTTTCAGCATTCCATAGGATTTGTATCCTAAATTCAATTAAGGCCCAGAGCATAAGAACCAACATCAGAAAAAAAAAAAGATTGTTCTGCTTTCACCTGAGCTGATCAAAGTACTGGAATTGTGGGGCCCAAATCTCTTCCACTGAAGATCACGGGGCTGCAACTCTGGGAAGTTACACCAGTCAACAATGTAACCGTCATATGTCTTTCTAGGTTCCCAGGAAAGAAAAATGCCATTGTCTGCACCAATAACCTGGTCTTCTTTAAGATCTGAAATGCTGAGCTCCTTTTCAGTGCCTATTAATAAACAAAACAGAATTTATATTTATATTATTTTCCAATATTAGACCACTGATGCATAAATGAGGGTTGATACAGTTTCTATGCCAAGCTGTTTAAACACTAATAAATCTGTGTGTTCCATCATTAACAGATATATAGACATATGGCTCTTTCATACATGGAGAGCTGATCTCTATCTATAAGAACCTGATTTCTCAAAACCTAGCAGTTAAATTACTCTGCATTTGTACAAAGAACTGAACTGCAGAAAATGCAGCTGTAAATGATAAGCAAGAGACATAGGAGGCTGATCACATGCAAAGACTCATGCGAGACATTGGCTGCATCTATGGCACTTGCTGCAGGACTAAGGCCTAGCTCTGAGCTAAACATATATTAATCTGTGTAGATTCCCTGTGGACACAGACTTTCTGTTGTGAGGGATGGATTGAGGTACCTCAGCTTAATTTGCATATAGCTACCACTTTAGAGGCCAAAATACAACAGTAATTTCCAAATAGTAACAATTTTAGTTAAAAGGCCAGGTTAATTTATTTACCCAAGATGATAAATTACCACTTCACATAAAATAGGTAGAAACAAAACTTCTGTAAAGGAAATCTAAACTCAGCAGAAAATATTGCTGTTACCTGTAGCTCCAGGGATGATCATTACTGAAGGAAGTGAATAATTAACATTGTTCTTTGCCACAACACTGATTTTATAAGGATCACTATCAATGAAAATCCTTGTGGTATTATAGACTGATGAAATGGAGATATGCTCAGGCTTAGAGTCCTCTTCAACTTTTTCCCAGGTTATTTCATATGAAATACTTCTTCCATTTGCTTGAAAACTTGGTGTTAGCTGGTGGAAAAGTTATGTGGGTAGCAGCAAATTTTAAACACCAATTACTTACTAAATTATTGTTGCAATAAAACAGTTTACTTTTGTAATGACACAAGCACTTGCTTGCATACATGCATACAAACACTGGTTGAAATGGAAACATGCAAATCTCAGTAATGTAATTTTTCTTGTTACAGTGTTTGGAAAACTATATATATATATGTCTGCAATGCCAGGAAAACACACCATCATACCGCTACATAAGTTCTGAAATATGTTACATGTAATCTTTTAAGAATCTAACAAAAGAACTTTTTCATGAGTAGTTGTTATGTACCGTTAGGGACTTACACACATGGACTGGTTAAAGCTTTGGGGAGAAGTTTCCAATTCCTTTATATAGAGGTTCATTATTGTTTCTATACCCATGTGTCACCTTCCAGAATAAGGTCACATTCCGCCCACCCAAAACTGGCGTAATTTCTCTCCAGATATCCAGTTTCCCTGATGGACTTGTAATAAACACAGTAAAACAAGACATTCTAGGTGCAGAAAGGACAAACAGTTTATTTCCCCCTCTTTGAAGAGAGAACTCATAGGCCTCTGAAGAGAGGGAAATAAATCTCAAATCTCTCTTTCTAGATGAGTCTTGCCAAAACTTCATCTTTTAATTTCTTGCTGTTTTTGTTCTTCTGTATGAATGTCTGCCTCATTTCCCTAGAAAATCTCTCTTTGCTTGCAATTCTCAGGTCTTTGTTTCCTTTTCTGCACAATTTCTCCAGCCTGCATGTCTTACTGCCTGCCCTGGATGAAATGATAGAGACTGGCAGGTAGGAAGAAAACTATTTAAGCCTCCTTCCTAAAGTTTGCTTAAAGTGCTTTCATACATGCAGCAAGCCTCTGTTTTAGCTACACAGCATAAAAGCAGCTGTAAATAACAAGCAGAGGTGGCAATCAAAGACCAGCCTTCAAGCTCCCAGTCCCAAAAGGCCAGACATACTTGCTTCCTCCATCCTGAAGGTTTGGGCCTTGCTCCATTCACCCCACCTCTAGAAGTGCTGGGCTGTCCCGCAGCGTACTTGAAGTGTGTACTGGATGTACGGCTGCAGTCCCCCCACGGTGATGCTGGCATATTGGAGGCGCATGCTGGAGCTGTTGTGCTGCAGGACAGAACAACAGAGCAGTTTCATGAGAAAGGGGGTTTTGTCTGTAGATCCTACGAATAGCAGGTTAAGCTCAAGAAGGAAAATGTAATTATGGAACCATGGTCAAGAGAAAAAAAGAAATATGGCAAAAGATCCAAAGACTGGGATGCTCAAACAGAGGTGTGCAAGCCTCCTTTGTGCAACGGTCTGATTAGAAGTCTTTCACAATAGCCTGTAAGATGACCACTATTAACATCAAGGCAGAGGTAATTTACTGAGACCTTGTCCTCACCCTACCTGGGGCTCTTATTCACTTCACAGCAAGAAGCTGTTCTAGACAAATGCACACTATCTACTGCTGCCTTTTCTTTCTTTTTTTTGTCCAGTCTTCCCTCTCATTTCTCCTATGACTCAGGGTGAGTTCTGGTAAAAGTCAAAAAGTGAGCATGCTTTTCACCTCTTCTTCACCTCTCTTCTGACTGTCTCCTGCAACAGTCATCTGCAGATGCCACTTGATCTAACCACTCTTAGGCAATACTGCGGACAGAATACATGTTGCTCATGATCTTAATAATATCCTTTTACATGCTAGAGCCAAGCTACCTTTGAAGAGGACTAAAGGATAAATCACAATACTTATGCAAACAGCTGATCAGCCTCACTATTTTTGAAAGATAAGGACTCTATTG
>NW_010587548.1:50059-64685 GCF_000705375.1 Tinamus guttatus | reverse complement strand
GCCTGCTGAAAGCAGTTAAATAGTTGCTGTATGTGTCTGTGTAACATCAGCTCTCCTGTGCTTGCATGTGCGGGTGGAAATAGTATAAAGTCAGTCTGTTTTTACTGGGTTTGACAGGGTATCAAAGACATCCTAATGTAAAACATTTTGAGAAAGAAGTACGCCATCGTAACTGGTCTTTTCTCCCAACAGGAGTATCCTACGTACACAATCCTTGGCCAAAGTCAGTACCAGCCATGTTACCCAAGCTCCGGCTTTGGAGTTGTAACACCAGCAGACAGCAACACCGACAGCGCGGCGTTGGCGACAGCCACGTATCCGACGGAGAAACCCGGCGCCCTGGCGCCCGCGCGGCCGCTGCAGAGCCATCCCTCGGGTAACGGCCGCGGTCGAGCAGGGGGCTGCAAACGCGCGGCGAAAACTCTGCAGAAACGTGATGGGGCCTTGGCCTGCTGGCCTGGGGGTGACACTTGCTTCCTGCTGGCAAAGCCGTCACACTGACATTCAGGGACTTACCACAGGGCAGCCAAGTGTATTCATTGGAAGTCTTACAGTACCGTGATTTGGAAGACATGGGCCATAGGATATATATATGCTCCCCAAACACCTGGTACCTGTTGGAAGTTTTCAGTTCTGTTGTTTCAGGAGTTTTGAGGAATAATAATGGGAGTGTATTCATTGGAAGTCTTACAGTACTGTGATTTGGAAGACGTGGGCCATAGTATATATATATATGCCCCCCACCTCCTCCCCAAACATCTGGTACCTATTGGAAGTTTTCAGTTCTGTTGTTTCAAGAGTTTTGAAGAATAATAATGGATACAATTAGATTTCAAAAATGATCTGCTCTTTGGTTTTGGAAGTGGTATCTGCATATCCTTTTTTTGCCACAAGTGATTATGTCCTACAGCCACTCCAAAACAGTGTCTTCTATGTCTAAACTCACCTATTCCCTTGTGATGGGTGCGTGAGTATTTAGTGTGTGCTGTAGGTTCTTGGTTTTTCTTGGCTGCCCAGATTGACCCCATAACTGGATAGTTATATGTGCATATTGCTCTCAGCTTATCCTGGTGTTGTTATTTTCTTAATTCCTTTAATTCCTATGGTATTTTCTGGGTTTGGAGTCCATGCGGTCTGTGGTGAGCAGCTTCCTCTGAATATGGGCCATCTTTGCTGCTTTCAAGGCTTGTCTCTGAAAGCTGGACTTTATCTGCACGCTGCTTGTTAGAGGCAGATCCCTCTTGTCTGTCCTGCTCTGCAAATACCTGATATTGCCTTCGTGACATCCACGTTTGTCAGCACGTGACAGAGTTTGAGTGCATTGAGCCCTCTGCACAGAAAAGGAGAGTTCCAGCTGCAGAATTGCCTTTTGGGAAAGCTGCTGGTCTCAGAACAAGGTGCCTGCAGATGCCGGGTTTTACCCCTAGTAATAATTAACATTTATTAATGTTAATTAACTAGGGCCATATTCCTAGCATTGGAGCTCTTCTACATGCAGAATTGTCAGACACCAAGGGCTTTCCCTGGCACTTCTGAGAGTGCTGCCTGGACAGAAGTACTGGGCAGGCCACCAGCTCCAACTGGGCTTTTCCTTCTTGGCTGGTAGAGTTTGGGAGCAATTCCTCCTATCCAGTTCCTACAAGAGCTGTGACACGTTTCTGTGTCAGAACCCCCCAGCAGGTCTGAGCCCTCCGTTTCCTTGGGGTGGGAGGTGGTTGTCCAGGTCTTGCTAACCCACCTTGGCTTGGTGACCAAGAGACCCATTGCCAGGGACAAGGAACAGTTGCCACCTCTTAGATGCCCTCGACTGTTGGATGCCAAAAAGGGACTTTCTGCCAATGAACAACCCACTTAACTGTGTTTTGGCAAGATATTGTAGTGCAGCCCATACATAAGGGTGGTGCCATGTCAGCTCCTCGCCAAGAACGCGGAGCCTCTCTGCTCTCACATCAGTCTGTCTTTGCTGTTATGACAGAAGATTTGATGGGTGGCCAAACCTGTAGACACAACATCTTACTAACAGCAGAATGGGCTATGGTTGTGTATGATCAGTACACTCCAGATAACTTCACTCATTGACTGTTGTTTCAATGTTAATCAAAAGCTGTTTTGCAGTGAAGCACTAGTGAGCAGTGTATGTTGAGCTGAAAAGAGCACATGTTATAGAGGGTTGCTGGACTCAGAAAAGATGCTTGACTAGCCCAGGAAATCTGGGAAGGAAAGACATTTGTAAAATATTTCTTTTGCTCTAAAATTCTAGATTGAGAGGTTTTGATGCTCTCCAAGGAAATAATAAAAAACAAAAAAACAACAAAACCAAAGAAAACATCTGCAGGGTAATGACTTGTCTAAGGGATTAGAGGCCCTAGGTGGTTGCAAGGAGCTCTGTCTTTGGCCCTGTATCATAGGCAGGATACAATTAAGTAGCTCTGAACTGGCAGGGCCTTAACTGTGGAGACAGATGTATTTCAAAATGGGGGAGCAAGCAGATCATATTTTATGTTCTAGTGAAATTTCAAATTCTTTTGCTTCAACGGAGCAAGGTAACATGTCCAGCAAAGGAGCTTTGTGGCCAAATGGTGTAAGCTTTGTGTAGACGTTTGCTTGGAGCCACGAGGAGATGAGAACTGTCCACCTTCTTTCTTCTAGGAGATGCATCCACAAGCCCCTCATTGTCAAAAGCAACAGCAAGTAAAGATTTAGATGAGCAGACAAGAAAAAACATCCCTGGGAAGAACAGGGGGAAGAGGAAAGCAGACACGTCCTCCTCACAGGACAGTGAGCTGGAGGCAAGTGGTACTCTTATTTTCTACCACAGTACTGCAGAATAGTGTGGCAGTACACGTCCTCTCCTCTTTCTTTCCTATGGAAAATGGAAGAGGATAATTTGGGAAACTCGTCTGACCATGTTATCTGAAGCCAGTCCGAGTTCTTCAGTGATCCTTAACAAACATCACTTAAGTGCTCATTAGAATCAGCCGTGTCCATGAGAGAGATGTCTGGAGTTCTCTAGTCCAGCCTTGTGCTCTGGGTGGGGACAGCACTAGAGCAGGGTGGCCACAGCTTTGTCTAGCTGAGCCCTGAGAACCTGCAAACTTGGCTTCCGTGTCTCTGGGGATCTCTCCCAGGGCTGCCTCACTCATATGGGGAGGAAGACTTGCCCTAACCCAAATCTCCCAAGTTGCAACTTTCCCCTTATATATCTGTGACTACTGATAAGAATTTGGCTCCGTCATCTCTGTGGTTCACATCCATCTTGACCTGGGCATCCAGTACTGCCTGCAGTGGCTTCCCCAGTGACAAATAGGGTGGGACTTCGTTGCAGGAGCTGGCCAGACTTCTCCATGCGCTCCAGCATGCGGTCCGTGCCGCTCACTGTGCGAGTGGAAGGTTGGTACTGCCCCTGGGGCCAGCTGGAACCTCCCGCTTCCAGCCTGGGCTGATCCAAGGGATTGTTCTACTCCCCATGCAGAGCTTTGCATTTGCTAAACTTCTTGTGGATTCTGTGGTCCCATTTCTCAAGTTCTGTATTGCAACTATTTATGACAGCAGACAACCCCTCTAATTTATCTTAGTAAAGGAATATCTGATATATACTGGGGTCGTCTAGCAGATTCTCCCTAGATCACAGCCTTCACAAGCTGATAAGTTGGCTTCCTTTCACCCAAATGGGGAACTTTTACCATACCAAGACTCTGAAGATCGTTAACATTCTGGATTTTTGCTTTTATATCAGTAAAATCAAGAGACACTTTTGAGAAAGTTTTATCAAGAGAGTTTTGCTCTTTGATCAAGAGAGTTTTCTGTTATTACACAATATATTACTTACCCCAAATATGAACTCCAGTGTTGCACCAAAAGAGTTCAGTTAATATGTTGTTCATTTCTGCCAGAAGCACCCTGCAACTAAATACAAAACGAATCCCCAAACTGGCTCGTTCAGGGTATTTTAGTATTTTGAATATCTCAACTATAACCTACTTTTTTTTTCTCCTCAGCGAGTGTTTCTGTGGGATTTGGATGAGACCATAATAATCTTCCATTCACTTCTCACCGGGTCATATGCTCAGAAGTATGGCAAGGTAATATTGTCTTTTCTGTGGAAGAAAAAGGACTCCTCTCTCTCATGCAGAAGTAAACACTTTTAGGAAAAAGAATAGAAAATTATATTTCGGTTTAAATGTGTATGGAGGTGCTTATAACTTTTTGGCCATCTGGTCCGGAGGATATTAAATTTGGCACGCTGGAAAACTAGGAAGATGGAAAACGGGAAACTGGAAAAATATGAGTATTGTAAACACTTCCAATCTGATAATGCAGGTCTTACAATTTCAAGTCGTCTTGATGATCTTTGGAAAATAATGAGGTCATAAAGCACAGTGAAAATAAGTATTATTTTCTTCTCTGAAATATTTTGAGAAATCTCTAATGCTTTGTCTGGGTTGTTCCTGACAATGCATCAATCCATGCCATTGAGTATTGAAGTGTTTTGTTAGATTTTGAGTCAATATACTACCAGAATGTGGATATTTTGATTCAGTTGCTTAAAACTTTAGAAAGATTTGAACCACTGAATGAGCAGTGAAAGCTCTATGCAACTGAATGCATCAGAATTTTGTCACAACTTCTAGCCTATAGCAAAGGTGAATTTACATTTTCTTTCTCTCTCTCCAACTTCCTCCCTCCCCTCTTTTTTTTTTTTTTTCTGTTTTGCCAGGATCCAACTCTAGTGATTGGCTCAGGCCTGTCTATGGAGGAGATGATTTTTGAAGTAGCTGATACTCACTTGTTTTTCAATGACTTGGAGGTATGTGGCACATGTTTTTGAAAGGCAAAACGAATAAAATTACCTAGTTGAGTTACAGTGTGAGGGTTTGTGGGGGTAGATGTGCTTCACAGCTACTTAAGAATGAAACTTAAGAGCATCTCTCAAAACTGAAGAGGTTCCGTGCACAGCTGGATCACAGAGGTGTTCTTTGTTATCCAAAACATGAGGCATAGCATTAGCATCCTAGAGATTTATAAGGCCGTGAACTCTCTTACCTCTCTTACAGATTCCTCCTTGTACCTATAGGAGTAACACGAGTGGGTACATTGTGGTTTCCTTCTGGACTGGAAAGCACTTTGCTTTCACTGACCCTGCTTTGAAATGGAGAACTGAGACATGGGGGTGAGGGTGATCTTGAATATGTCAATTCTCAGAGTTTTGGCGAAGCCAGGAACAAAATCCAGTTTCTGACACCAGAGAGCATAGGTGATGCTGACTGTGACACAGCTCTGAATGCTGCATGTCCATCAAAAAGCAGGAGGACACTGTAACACTGAGGAGATGAGGAGCAGTCACCATTGACTCCCAGTATCACCAGAAACAGTCTGTTCCAGTGGACTGAATGTCCTAAATATGTTACAAATAAGGCTGTAGATTGTATTTGGTAATGGTAGACCAGGGACAATGCCAAGGTGGCATTATCTGGCAAACTAAGAGCTTCTATAAGACAATGATGTGATAGTTTTGAGGCAACACAGGAGAAAATCTTTTCTGACAAAGCAGAATTCACTAGCAAAGCGAAGTTCCTGATAGGGGAAAGCCTTACACATGCTGCACAGCATCACTCCCTTCAGACAAGAAAGTGAGGGATACCTAAAAAAGCAGGAGAACATGTAGACCCAAAGCAGTGCAGCTGCCTCTGCAGCACACAAAGTGGATTTCGTGACACTCTGGTCTTACTCAATATTCAAGTCCAGCAATATGGACACAGGAACCTAACAGAATGCACAGGCTTAGTCTTAAGCAGATAATGGAGAGTGATGGTTAAGGGTAGGTTCATCGCTGTGCAAATGCATGAGGCTTCTGTTAACGTGGAGGGAAACTCAAATGAATTTTTCATTTTAATTTTTTATCCTCTGTGGCTGTTTGCAGATGTGAGCTTTGCAAATGTGCTAGTGGAAGATATATATAAAGATATATATAGATAGATAGATAGATAAAGATATATATATAGATAAAGATTTATAGATAAAGATTTATATATATATATATATAAAGATACATATAGATATATATATCACTTTTTAAAGCTATAAATTTCACCATGTTTCTGGATTACAAGATTACAAGAGTGGCTTTTTTCTCTCTCCCCTTTTTTTTTTTATCTTACACAGGAGTGTGACCAGGTACACATAGATGATGTGGCATCTGATGACAATGGCCAAGATTTAAGGTGGTGTACTGAGGAATGCATGAAATGTGTAGCTGATACTATGTGCTCTTGGGAGGCACCTCCAAAACAAGTTTAGGAATGTGCTTAGGGATGGAGTGTTGGTGCTGTGCAGGGGACAAAACTTGGCAAGCAGCATTGGCTTGCTGAATAGTTTCTCTTTCAAAACCTACAAAAGGTTAAGACTTTTGGAATTACAATGTGAATTAAATTCCCCGTTGTCAAACATTACCCATGTGCTCAGTGAGTGACCTAGTTTAATTCTTCATTTATGTGTAAGCAATCACCTCCCCCAGCCTGACCAGGAAAAGGAGGAGGTGCCTGGAAGTTCCCAGTGGCCTCAAAAGTTGGTGACAGTCAGAAATTGTCACTTCACATTAACTGTGCTCCTGTGTTTGTAGGTGGTCTGTCACGCACCAAAGAAATTGTGCAAATCTGTATAGAGCTTATTGCCTCACAGCATCTTCCTGTGGTTTTGGAGCTTCACTTTAGAGAAGCTGAACTTTTCCTCCCAGCCTTGTATTTGTATTTGAGATAGTATTAAAAGAAAATGAGAATGGCTTTGCCTTCAAATGAGGGTGAGAGCTGTTTGGTGACAGGGATGTCACCAACATTGGCATTTATGCTATTGAATTCTTTAAATGTCATTGTTGACAAAAACAAGGTTTGGGATATTTGTGTCTCCAAGGGATAGGCCCGTGACAGTGTTTACTTCAGGCAGTCCAAGTTCCACCAAAAGGTCTATAGGATGAGTGTGGCACTGTTTCTAGTGGCATTTGTGTGCACAGAGCAGGGACTGCCTGCCATGTCCTTCAGGAAAGACCGAGCAGCAGCCTCAGGTGCAGATTTTGTCACTGGTACAGAACTTTTCCATAGCATTGCCATGTAACAAAAGAAGACTGAGGGGAAAAAGATTTTAAAAGAAATCTGATACTCAAAAATAAAATATATAAAGTAGCTCTTTCAGGAGGCAGTGATGTGAAAACAGATGCCCTTGTATATGTGTTGGGAAACTGTCCTGGTAGACAGGATAAGGCAGTCAAAGAGGTCACTGTTGCTCAATGAGCGCCCTTATCCCTGCCGAGACCCAGCTCTGTGTTACCACTGCCCCCTGAATCAGCTCATGGGATCCCCTCGTCTGTGGAGGAGAAAAGAATATGGGGCAAAGGGAATGTGGTGGAGCAAGTCAGTACTTAAGTCAAAAGTATTTGAGTAGTCCAAGAGGGAAGGAAGCTTTTGCAGTGGATGATGTGAAAGGGGAGTAGAATCAATGCATTTCAATGCATCTTAAGAGATTCTGAACTGTTTAGAATGAGCAGCCAGTGTTGTGGATTATTAGAGCTCACTGAGCAGAGAAGCAAGTCTTCACTGCAAGCAGTGTAATGTTAGTTGTGCACAGTGCCTCTCCTAGAGCTTTTCTGGCTGCTCTCAGAGCTCGAGTCTGCAACTCAGCACGAGTGGAGCCATCCAGCTGCTGTTGCACGTATAACAGATGTGGTTTTCTGAAACAGCAACTACAATTTCTCCACGGACGGCTTCAGCGGCTCAGGCAGCAACTCGAATCACAGCTCCTCGGTCGGCGTCCAGGGCGGAGTGGACTGGATGAGAAAACTGGCATTCCGCTACCGCAGGGTACGAGAGATCTATGACAAATATAAAAGTAACGTTGGAGGTGAGTGTTCCCATCTGCTGATATCCGACCACTAAACACCGTTCCCCTAATGCTGAAAGAGCTCAAATCTCCGTGGAGTTTGAGAGGAACCTGGTTCTTCTACTTCTGAATTTAGTGGGCACATGCAGTTTAGTGGGCACATACAAGTCTTTCTTCCAAAACTGAATAGTAGTCCAGTGCTGTCTAAAAGTTATGTAGACAAAGACAGTTAGTCCTATTTTGAAGAGAATGATTTGGTGAAGAAGACACTGTCTGCTACTTTTTCATGAAAGACTCCATACTGCTCTTAAAACAGACCTAAATGGCTATGTAAGTCTGTACTCCAGTAAGCCACAATTACCTCAATTCTGGGAGGGAGCAGCATTGTTATTCCATGCTTTACGTGTGGTAATGATGGATGCAGAGTTTTTCAGGGCCTGTATAAGGCCACTTCACTTTCAGACAATGGTATCTAAAGGCATTAAAATGGGAAAAGTCCTCAGGCACGTGCTGAGCAGGAAGTCAGAGTGAGTTTATTCAGTAATTCCTTCCCCTGCTGTCTGTGCCCTCTGATAACATCTATCACTATGAGTGTTTGGGTAAGAAAAATTCAATTCATTGTGGGAATCCTAAGAAATAGTTTCAAATAGAGAAAAATGTCTGACCCATTCTCCAAAGGCAGAATCGGATTGGTGTCCAGACACATCTGTATGGCTGGAAGTCAATTCCTCCTGTTGCCTTCAGACAGTCTGAGGTTCCAGATTGCTTCAGTACAGTGTCCCTTACTGCAGAACATCAGCAACTGATAGACTGAGCTGTGACCATCTCTGTTAGATTTATTAACTCAATAAAACTGTTGTTGCCTCCTCTCCAGGCCTCCTTAGCCCGCAGAAGAGGGAAGCTCTGCAACGACTAAGAACAGATATAGAAGTGCTAACAGATTCCTGGCTAGAAACTGCGTTGAAGTCCCTGCTCCTTATCCAGTCCAGGTATGGAAGCTGGTAATGCAGGTGTGTTGCTTTCGCAGACGTTCCCCTCACTTTTCCATGTAGTTCCTTGGAATGGCAGCACAGCCCCCTGCTCTATCAGCTATTCCCTCCTTCCCAGCCTCCCTGCTGGCATCTCAGCAAACTTGCCGAGGGGGCACCCGTCCCAGCATCCTGGTCACTGATGAACAGGATGGAATCCGGTCCTGATCCCTGGGAGACACTGCTGGCTACAGGCCTCCAACTCGGGCGCAGAGCTCTCCCGTTCGGGCAGTTTTCAGTCCGCCTCGCTGCCTGCTCATCCAGCCTGTCCTTTATGAGCTTGCCTGGAAGGATGTTATGGGAGGATGTGGTGAAAGCCTCACTGAAACTGAGGTAGCATCCTTCGTATCCTTGGATATGATATCCAGGATTATCTGCTCCATCCCTTTCCTGGGGTTTGAGGCTGCCTTTCCTGCAGTTCCCTGGCTCCTCATTCTTGCCCCTTTTGAAGACTAGAGGAACATTTGCTTTATTCCTGTCCTCAGGCACTTCTGATTCCCATGACCTTTCAAAGATGATTCAGAGTGGCCTTGCAATGACACCAGCCAGCTCCTCAGCACTTGTGGGCGCATCCCATCGGGGCCCGTGGACTTACGCTTGTCCAGTTTGCTTAAGTCATCATTTAAGTCATCAATCACAACCTCGAGGCTGTGATTTCCCACTGCCTCCCACCACCTCTCAGACTCCAGCCAGAAACCCCAAGTCTTTGAGCACTGTGAGGAACCGAACGCTGCGGCTTCCTCTGTGATATTGCACTTGCTAGGGGCTTATCATCTTCTCTTACACTCCAGTGATGTATTTCTGAATGAATTTAAAGAACTTTCTGTTCTTGGAGATCTCAGAGCAGCCCTCATTTTGTCAAAAGAGGCTGATATTTTTGGGCTCATGTAAATTGCTGCCACCTTAGGCAGTATTTGCTGATTTATTTTTCCTGTTTGAAAGAGCATTTTCTCCCCAAAAGCAGTTTTCCAAAGTCCAAATGAGTCACTTCCCGTAGTTCTTCCTGACCTTGGAGAAAAGCCTTTGTATGGAGACCTCCTGTGGTGTTCTTCAGCCAGTGACTAGCATAAATTCATCTGAACAACTGAAAAGAGAAGGTCAGAGTGGTAGGAAAGGCTCAGCCTCCTCTAAAAGACACAAAGTGCAGCTTGCAGGACAGAAAGGCTGCTTATGTACCTGTGTAAGGGCATGATGGAGTCAAAGGAAGACGTTGTCTGTTTTTTGCTCGAAGAAAAAAAATCAAAATCTTGGCCTAAAAAGGCTCTGGAAAGGAAGGAAACAAAGTGTATGGTCCTTCGAAAAGCAGAGCAGCTACCCAGAGTCACCCTTTGCACCACTGGATATGGCTATTCTTTATACAATTGTGTTTTTCTTTCATTTCTTTTAGAAAAAACTGCGTGAACATCCTGATCACAACCACCCAGTTGGTGCCAGCTCTTGCCAAAGTTCTCCTGTATGGATTGGGCGAAGTGTTCCCTATTGAAAATATTTATAGTGCTACAAAAATAGGTAAGGGGTTGTGCTGAGTACCTAGCACTGAGGCATGTTGCAGGTTAGCTGAGATTTTTATGTAGGAAACAGAATTTTGGCAGATGAGCTGCCCCTTGTGGTTGCTGTCATCCTGCTGCCCATGTTAAAGGTGATAGAGCTGGCCTCAGAAGTCAAAATGGGTGTCCCTTCATCCCAGGAAGACAAACACGTGTTCTTTTATTGGGGAGAAGGGAGACAGTTCAGCCCTCCGTCTTCCTAGGAGTGATTTTAACAGGCTTGTCTTTTGGCAGGTAAAGAGAGCTGTTTTGAGAGGATCGTGTCACGATTTGGGAAGAAGGTCACCTACGTGGTGATCGGGGACGGCCGCGATGAAGAGGTTGCAGCCAAGCAGGTGGGTGTCTGAATCCACACACCGGGGTGAGGGGGGATGCAGAAACAGCAGCAGAAACAGCCTTTTTCTGCAGGGACTCTGCAGGGCTGTCCCCTTCAGGCCAGGAGGAGCAGAGGAGACTTTGCCTTTGATGCAGGAGACATCTTTCACTTTGTGAAGATGGGGAGTTCTCTCTCTCAATGGTTTGATGTTTGTTTTGCTCTCGTTTAGGTTTGTAGTCTGCTAGTGCAGCACTGTCCTTGTAAAACAGTGTCTTGATGTTCTCTCAAAATCAGTTTAATCCAGTTTCTCTGAACCACTGAATGCGCCAGGACTCAATTGCCAGCAGTCACATCAGTAGACGACGACGACCATTGGTCTGAATTACAAGCCAGAAGCAAAGAAACTGGGCAGAGCTGAGCAGCTCTCTCAGTGGTACTAACTGAAGGCAGGGCAGCACCCAGACTGCTGCCAGGACAGGGTCCCTGCTGGCTGCATCCTGCCCCGTGGCAGCGGAGTCACTGCCCAGATTCCCTGTTCTCTGGGATGCAGCACTGAGGTGTCCAGCACGACTGGGCAGAGCAGCTGCAGTGCCAGGGCCTGCCGTAAGCAGAGGCGCGTGTGGGACAGGCTGGTGTTCCAGCGTGGCTGGACACGTGCTCACCACGGGATTTCACACAAGGTTGTGTTGCTGGACTCCACAGGTTAACTCTACTTCCACTTAGCTTTTGGCACTTCCACGTAGAGCTTTATCACTCTGATAAAACCAACTTTGTCGTCTTCTTGTTACAGCACAACATGCCTTTCTGGAGGATCACAAATCATGCAGACCTCGTGTCCCTTCACCAAGCCCTCGAATTAGACTTCCTGTAAGAAGCTGGAGTGTTGGCGTGACTGCAGCTCCTGCAAGCCCTCGCTAGCACCAAAGATGCAGAAATCTCATGCGTTTGGGGACTCATTTCTCAGCTTGATGAAGAAAACGTAGCTAATGCAAACTGTACAGTAACAGGTGACACCAGGTCATTTCCTCAGGAGCACAGGCCCTGTCAGGTACCAAGGTGTCGTGTAAAGAAGCACTGGACTCGTTGCTTGTCTGAAGAAGAGGCTCGTGGAAGCCAGCGGAGTTCTCCTATCCAGAGGGGTGATACAGTAGTGGAAGTTTTTGTAAGACCCTTCTCCTTTCTAATCAACTTAGTTATAGAACCCAAGTAAATACAAAACCTTATTTTTATAGAAAAAAAAATACTGTTGGCAGAGCTGAACCTCCCTTGTTTCACAAAGCCAAAAAGAGCTATTGTGGGTTTTTTTTCCATGGGAAGTACTAATGAAAATGTCAAAAATACCTCTATTGCTGTGAAATGTGTCCTGTCTCCTTCCCCAGGTGTTCAAAGCAGTTAATTTATTACAATTTCCTTACATTTTTTCCACAGCATGGGATTCCTGGAAAATAGAGAAGGGAATGTCTCTGGTATGCGTAGTTCCTTATGGAGGAAAGTACTGGGGTTTCTAGTTATCCCATTGGCTTCTAGTCCATATGTCACATTGCACATGGCCTCAAGCCCTGTTTACAAGCTGGAGATCATTGAATTCCACCTCTCCATGACCTGACCGTAGATGTCGCAGATTTTCCCTGCAAGGGAAAAGGAAAACTGCCTGTGACCATGACATGACAGAGCACCATCACTGACAGTGCTGATGTGAACTGTTGGCCCTGGAATAATTCAAGAGGGAACGGAAGCCTCACAAATATTGTCAAGAAGGGCATGGCAATTAACCTTCACCTCTGCTTTCCTCATTCCATATGTGCAAGCGAGTTCCTTTAAGTAGAATCAGGTTCAATTTTCCTTGTATTCCTCTTTGCATTAGCCTAACTACATAGTTAGAAATATTTAAAAGGAAACCCTTCTTAAGAGGGACTTAATTTCTTAGGACACTGTGACTTGGCAGCCTGGAGCACCCTGGCCATAGGACTGATGGTTACACTGATCTTTCTGCTGCCGTCTCCGAAGAAAAAGGCTGGAGTTGGTGCCCCAGCAGGTTTCTGTGCAGAGGACAACCCGGTGCACTCTGGTTGTCATGCTGAACCAAGCGCAGCTGCCCCCAAACCATTCCCGACATCTCGTCCCGTGGCGGGACGGCTCCGGAACGCCCGGCACTTTGCTCTGAGGAGGGTGTTGACCCAGTTGGGCCGTGTTTGCCCTGTCTCATGCTGTTCATGACTGCGGTGACTCCCCGCGGTGCTGGCAGCCCTGCAGGGAGGAAGGGCTGTCACTGCACGCAGGCCGGGCTCCCTTCGCTGCCCGGTGCTGGTGGCCGGTGTTTGTGTTCAGGGGTCTCTTGTGCTTTCCCTCATAGCTGCAGCTCCCCTCACTGGCCCAGCAGTAGCCCCTAGGGGCTACTAGAGACCCCAGAGCCACGGGCTGGTTCCTGGGAGGACCCCATAAAGGCTGGTCGTGGTGCGAGTCCCAGAGAGAGCCGGGGAGGAGGCCGGTCGTGTGAAATCCCACCAGCACCGTGGGGCTCCCCAGAAGATCAGGACTTCTTTGAAGTGGCAGAAGTCCTTGAAGCCTGGGCTGGTCTTGGAGGGTCCCCAGCCCACACAGACAGCTCCTCCGAGCATTCCCGTGTGCTCATCCCACCTCCACAACAGCCTCTTCAGAGCAAGTGTCCCGGCCTCCACAAGCTTCCCCTTGGGATTTGAAACCTGTGCCTTATCCTTTCAAAGTTTTAAAGGCAAGATTTTAGCTCGGTGTGATACTATTGCAGCCAGTGACATTTCATACTGATATTTATACGATGTCTCCTTGAATGTATGTAAAATACTTTTCTAAGAGGAGGTTGATGGTACTTTTTTTTTTTCTGTGTTTATGTCAAATAAAAGTTAACGTGACTATTTTATTTTTCCCCCTGCTGGCTGACTTTGAGGCTTTCCCCGTCTCTGAGGCGCCAGAAGGAGCATCTTTCCGCCAGGATTGATTTGCTTCTCTGTCTCTTTGCTCGCCCGGCATTTCCAGTCTGGCTGCGGTTGAACTGGTGACGAATCTGAAAAGCTGAAGGTCAGACTGGGGCCTGTGCCCTCGCCTTGAGCTTGGCTCCACTTAACTGCAGCCCTGTAGGGCTTAAGAGCTGGTCTGGTTAATTTTGTTGCCTCCAAGAGCCCTGCTGGAAACAGCTACGTTGGCCCTTGGTCCGGAGCATCGCAGAAAGCAGAAGGTCCCACCCGAGCCCTCAGCAGCGTCGTGACGTCGGCGGTGGGAGCGAACACGGGTGCGATACTGGCTGTGGAGCCTTCGACTGTTCGTGTTCTGTGTAATGGGAACTGTCCTATGAACTGGAAAAAAATAAAGTCTTTATTTTCTATAGTCGCTGCTCTGGTCTGTTATCTGCTGAGGCTGCAGTGCCTGTTCTGGACTTTGCTGCAGGGGGACCCACTGTTTCCTTCACGTCTGAGCTCCGCTTCATGCCCCACAGCTCCCAAATCAACCCCGTGACAGCAGCGTCGCAGGGCAGGTTTACAGGATGCTTGGGTGAGCACCTGCAGTTGAACCTCCCATCCCACAGTGGTGGAGCAGTGGGAACTTGATTCCAAAGTTCTTCAGTCGTAGATGTTGCTGAACATTTACTTAAGGGCAAGGAGAGCAGCGCGTGGTCTTTTCTGCCCTTGAGTGCATGTCCTCACTGAGGCACTAATGACGCTGCTGCTGGCAGGCATCAGGCCCAAGTCCTGAGAGGAGCCACACGCGGGACCTTCTCATACCAACACTGTCCTCGTTAAAGGCCAGGTGTGGTTCAACAGCTGAGAAGCAGCCATGGAGCACACTGGTGGCAGGAGCAGAGCCCGGCCCTGGCACCGGGGCCGGGGCTGCCG
>NW_010587548.1:7034-18741 GCF_000705375.1 Tinamus guttatus | reverse complement strand
AGGGCATCGAGTCAGACGCGGCCGTCGCGCGCGGCCCTGGGCTCGGGGCACGAGGCAGCTCGGCTGCTTGGCGGGACGGGACTCTCCAGAAGCGCCGATTTAGAAGTGACACAAAGTCCCAAGTGGCCTGCCCTGACCTCGACAATCCCGTGTCACTGTCTCCATCCCGCACCAGGATTCCTCTCCCCAGCACCGGGCAGACGGCTCCTTCTGGCACCACACAGCCAGGGAGGAGGAGGAGCAGTGCCTGCTGTTGAGCAGAAACAAAAACGGGAACCTTTTTTCCTTTAGCTCTACTGCTCGTTTAGGACAGTTTTGAGTTCAAAGGACCCACAAACTACTCTGTATTTAAGTGTGTTTGGAACAAACCTCTCAACAGCATCTAACTCCAGCACGCAGCAGTAGCCACTTTAAAGCTCCACTTCTTTTCACGCTTCCGGAGCCGTTTCCCAGCCCATCCCATTACTGTAGTCTTTCCTCATTCCAGAGTCTGGGAGCACTTGGTGCAGCCACGCGAGCTCACGTTGAGGCTGGAGCGGTGACTTGGACTCGTGCTGTGCTGGAAGCTGTTCCTGCTTTCCTGAGAGGCTCCAGGGAGCAGCAAAAACAGCCGTTCTTCGAGGGACTCCCTCATGGTGTCAAAAACAGAGATCCTATTGCAAAACGCACGGGAATGGAACAACTTCCACCATCCAGCTCTCGAGACACCTGCTGGAGTCGGTACGTTTATATTTGAAAACTAGAAGCAAGAAGAGGGGAACAATCTTGTTACAATGTCGGTTTGGCCCTGGTTGCAAGGACCGATGTGTCTGGAAAACGTGGCCGTTCCTCTTCAGGCCGATCATTTATTCAGCGACAACCTCTGCACTTTCTGGTTCCCATTCTGCATTGCTGAGTGTGACTGAGTTGATTATGCAAGTTGCCTCCTTTTTAATACTCCAAGAAGAAATTAGCTCATGACCACATTGGCATTTAAAATATGAAACCACAAGTTAAATTTTTAATCTGTTCCAACTCTTTCTACTCGTATCAGATCAACAACTTGCACATAAATCATGAGGATTCAATCCTAAGAAAGATGTTTCTGGCCCAGCTGCTTGAAGCAGCATTGCTAGATTGAGAACAAATACCAATGTACAACCTGGTGTAGCACCAGGCTCAGCAAAACTCACAACCGGACAAATTGCAGTTAAATTATCCTTAACTGGGTTCCAGCCTCCTGCTCTTCGCAACAGAAGGAAGCCTGGGACAGGGTGCAGGAACACGGTGTGAGAAGGGATGGTGCTTTTAGGATGCCCAAGGCCACTCTATGGGACAGAGGCAGCAAACTGGGCGGTGGGGAGAGCAAAGCTGGGCTCTAGGTACAACTTCTCCAGATGGAGGATTCTGCCCAAAGCGGCTCCACGTTCACTCCGAGATGCCGCTGCGCCGGCCCGAGCGCGACCCGCGGCCCCAGGTACTTTTTACTGTGGCAGAAGTCTCCAGAGAGCCCCGCAAAACGCAGGATCACAAGTGCAGAGGGAGCACAGGCTGGGAACGAACACACTAAACTCTCCAAACTGGCAAAATCTGCATTTAATTTACAACATAATAAAGGTTACAGGTAAAAAGCTCAACAGAAAGAGTGAAAAGGCCTATTACATATTACACAAGTGTACAAACTTCTGTACAAAGCCCCTGGATGTTATAGTGTCCCCTCCTGTATGGCCAGCTGTGGCCTCTAAGCTCTGAAATAATGAGAGCTTGTACAAATCCAGGGAGGGGAAGAGCTTTAAAAACAATGAGCAAGAAAGCTTCCCTTTCCAAGAAAGAACTTGCAAAGAGCCACTACGAGGGGAAAAAAAAAAGAAAAAAAAGTGAAAAGGGGAAGAGATTTGGGGTGGGGAGGAAGAAAAGGGTAGAATGACAGAGATGGAAGGGGAAAGAGGGAAAAAGAAAGAGGAAGGGAAAAAAAATAAACTTTTACTTGCCTTTACTAGTCTTGCCCTAAAAAGTTGCCTTCATAAAACAGACTGGCAGGGAAAAGAAAATTTTACATTCTGGAAAGAAGCAAACCTAAAAAAAAAAAGAAGAAGAAGAAAAGAAAAGGGGGAGAAAAGCTTTTGAAGAGCGTGGAGTGTTTGGAGCAAGAATGCCTGAGGACTGGACCATTGTGAGTAGCAACCTATACCCCCTGCTGCACAACTGTGTCAGGGCAAAGCTGCTGCGTTCGTCCCCACCGTGTTTTCTGGTAGATGTGAAAGAGGAGGGGGAAACCTGCCCGGCCCTCGAGGCATCGCGCTCCGTGGGGCGGCTCCCAGCTCGTTCTTCCCTCGATAACACGATGGCAGCAATCGCTGTGCAGCAGCACAAGCCGCAGCGGGGTCGGGGCACCCGTCCCCAGCAGCTCCCGGGACGCGGCGGAAGGAAGGAAGCGGCACCGCGGCGTCCGGAGCGCTCGTTTTCCAGGTGCTCCCACGCACGCGCTGCCACCGGCTGCGGATACTGCTCCCTGCAGCAGACACATCCCGGAGGAACCCCCAAGCAAAGGAATGTGGCTACACAGCTGAGCTGCATTACACAGTGCAGAGAATCCAGAACAGACCTCAGGAAAAAGAGCTCTGCTTTATGTAAAATAACACCACTGTACCTAAATACCTTTGAAACAGATTTTGCAATGTAAAAAATGAGAATCTGAAGGGAAGGAGCAACTATCCAAATCAAACTCCTCATTTTATTCAAAGGACAGAAGTCATGAAGTAGTATAAAAGAAGAACAGGTAAAGTTAGGAAGCCAACCTGGGGACTGTTCATTTAAGGTGAGGCAGATTCTGAGAATTCATATTCTGCCTGTAAGCAGCTCTCATTTCTCACCTGCTGTTGCTAGCAGACAAAAATAAAATATTGTGAATATTGTGAGCTTAGCTGTTAATTATGCAAGTCCTCCAATGCTTCTGATGGCTGATCATTTTCACTTGTGCCTTTTCTATCTCATACCTACTCTAATCTCACAGGTTCCATCTGCAAATAAAAACGAAGTTATTTGAATTAGAAAGGCCATCAAGTTAGACAGAAGGTGTCCTCCACCGTGTTCCCTCTGCTTTGAGGAAAGGTTCCTCAGTGGAAAGGATCATCACTGCTTTGCTGTTTACAGCTTGCACAGTGCAGAGAGTGGCAGTTCCTTGGCTCACCGTGCTGCTATAGGCACCAGTGCAAGCCCAGATCCATCCACATATGCATCCGCATGCATCCATGTATGCATCCATGGGGCATTTGACCGGACAATACCAGGGCACAGTGCGGGAATCCCACCGATTTCTTGTCCACTTTCATAAACTGGTGGGATGCTGTAGTGTTTTTGGTAGTAATTAAAAAAAAATGGATTTAAACTTAAAAAAGGGGAAAAAAGGAAAAAGCAAATCCACCACAATGCTGGATTTTGTAAAGTTAAAATAAAACTGACCTATATTTTGCAAGTTTTAGAACTCACATGGATGTGATTTCTGAAAGGCTTGACCCAGCATATGCCGCATTCCCGTCGACTGGAATTGCTCCAGGGCAGGGCGCTGCTCCCGGTGAGCTCTGCACCTGGACAGGCCCCCTTGCAGCTGCCACTAAAGGTAACTGTGGCTCTGCCCCTGCGACTGGTGGACCAAAGTTCAGAGTAAAGGCCTTTAGGAAGAGAAACGGCTAAGAAAAGGCTGCCAGATATTTTGGTTCAAAAGGAGATGGGAGCTGTATTTTCTTAAACATACATATAAAAACATTTGAAGACAGATCTTTAAAGGATATTTCACTTCTCCAATCTTGATATTATACGTGGTTAGGACACCGAAATTTTAAAAAGACGATACTGCACATGAACAGTTTCTGAGTTCGTAACTCCCCCCTCCCTCAGCAACCCCCTGCTCAGATCAGTAAGGACGGGGTTGGCTTCTTGCCCGGCCAGGCCTCCTTGGCATATTTCTTCTTCTTGGGTTCGTTCACAGCTTCGGGATTAAAGACAGCAGGGTTTGGAGCAGGGTTCATGGTCACTGTTGAGGGTACGACAGGAGTCAAGTCCACGTCGGGGGCAAGATTCGGGTAGGGCATGGGCAGCCCCCCGATGAGCGCTGTCCCGTGGACGCCGTGCGACTGGGAACCCGCCTCGTTGTGGGTTGGGGGTAACCCACCATACAATCCTCCGCTGTACGGGAAGCTCTGCATGCGCCGCGACGCAGAATCATCCGTCGTCAGCGAGCCCGGATTCTCCAACCGTTTTTTCTGTAGGTGGAAGTGTTTGAAGAGTTATTCGGGACGCACGGAACAAGAAAGCAAGCCACATAAACTGGATTCCAATGCCGTTTTCCCCGAAAAGGCACCTAGGCTGGCAACACACAAAGTAGCCACAAACGTGGGTGGATTAACCATTTTCCACTTCTTTGTCTCAGCCTTCTTTTGATGTTCCTTGAAAGCTATTTTATAAACTATTAGCAATGCACAATGAAGGAAGGGGTGACAGAAATTGAGATATTAGCTCAGGCTTAACTTAGAGCAGCTCTGCGCTCCTCTTCGCCTCCTGAACTCACTTGTGAGACTTGAGCTTATCCTGAAGACCAGACCATGAAGACACAGAATCCCTCCTTCCGCACACAGTGAAAAACAAGTGCAATTTCTAGATCACCTTGGTGATTTTGTCTCTCTCCTGATCATTTGAATCGACAGGCAGTCTTATGTAGAATTATCCTTTCCACATGATTTAGTCTAAACTAGTGATCAGTGACATTATTACAGTGTTCCTTGGCTATTCTGAAGTTCTTCAGACCTTCCCTACTCCTGCAGAATTCAATTTCAATGTGTTATTGTAGAATTGAGCAGGGCTTGAAGAGAAACTGTCCAATTTGCTAAAAAAGAAGTTAACTGCAAGAAGTGAACACAATGTCTGGGTAACAATAAAACAGTTTCCATCATAGAGCTCTATGTTTAAGGTTATTAAAGATTTGGGAGTTACTCTACCTTTACAGGGACTACTGCAGTCTGTACCATGTTCCTGAAACGTCCAACAGATGGGTCCACATCCTCTGTAAAGGGAAGCACAGCAAAGTTTCAGTAAGAATACAGAGGAAAAAAAACATTTGTCAGGTAAAGCAATCTGTAGGAAGAACTGATCTTCTCCAAGCTGGTGTTGTGGTAACCCTCAGTAAGAACAAGCAGACCACAGTAAAGCAAGTAACTAAGTGTATGGATGGGGACACCTACTGGTTGCCTCAACATGGGCTTATCAGCCATTCTGGGGAGAAAGGTAAAAGAAACTGCTAAAAGAAACCTAATCTCCAGAGGGTAGGCAAAAATCCGTAATTATTAATAACTTGCACTTGTTAATGATACCTTATATCGACAATGCTCCTATTAGTGGGAACATCATCAGTATCAAATGGCTAAGGAAGAAAAATGATTAATGAGGAACTAGATATATCTTCAGACACGTCATTTTGAATTAGAAGCACTTGTTTCAGATATGCAGAAAAGCAGGGAGAAAAACCGAGGAGGAGATGCAAAAACAGAGTCCGTGAGACAACAGGTAGGGCAAGCATTATGGGAGTGAAGTTCAGTTCTCGTTTAGATTCCAAAGTCGGTGACAATTTAAAAAGTCGTTTTGGACCCTTGAGATCCTTCAGACTGATGAAACTGTACAATGCAGCTGGGTGTGATGCTCTTGTCCAGGAATCACACAGAATTTTTATTGGTAGAACCAGGGAATCAGCAATCCAAGACCTGAGGGCTGTGACAGCTTCTCTGACAGAGCAGGCCTCAGTCACTGCCAAATTTCTGTTCTCCTTCTTTATACACAACCATGAGGGATTCCTGTGTGAACCCTGGCAAAGGGCTTCCACAGGCATCACCTAGGGTAAAACAAGCTAGACCAACACTCACCAGGGTTAATGATTTCATCGTCGTCACTGAACGTCACTCTGGAGTTCTTCCGTTTTCTCTTTGGTCTCTGAATATCCAAGTTTCCTTCCTCTATGGTTAGTGTGGAAATTCTTTTGTTGTGGGCTGTATTAAACTCTGTCAGGTTCTAAGAATATATTCAGAGAAGAAACAGTCTAAGTAACTAGTATATGAAGTTTGCTTTAAGGATGTGACTGTGCATTTCAAAGTATATATATGTATAGCACATAGCTTAGCTTAAATTTTAGGCCTCTAAGGAAAATGGGTGCTCCAATGGCACACACACTGCTTCCTCGCTCCTCCCTAGCTAACACAGGAAGCAAATCTGTGTTCACGGCTGTGTGACCATGGAGGGGACTCGAGGAAATCACCACTGGTTGGGGTGAAGGACTTGGCTGAAGGCTGCCTGCAAGAGCAGCAGGCTCACTAGGGCATGGAGCCAGGCCTGTCATGGCAGAATGACACGGTCTGTGGACACCTGCCAGCAGGAGACAACTTGGGCTGTCTCCAAGGTGAAGAAATGGGGAATGTGGACGTAGGCAAACAAGTGGGGAACGCTATCTCTTTTGATGGATGTTCCATCTAGGCACAAGTGTCACGGTGCTCACGTCAAGCTCCGTTTCCTCCTCTGGCAGGCCCAGCAAGCCCTTGAGCTCCTCGTCGTCACCACCCATCTTCTCGTCTCCTTTCACCGCCGACGGCAGTGTCTGAGGCTTCTCCCGCAGCGTGTAGGCCCGCGTGGAAGCACCAAAGGAAACCGTGGAGTCAATGGGAATTTGTTGAGGTTTGTGAGCTTCCAAACGGATGTGACCCAAGAACGTGCCATGTGCTAAGAACAAGGGAATAGAAAACGGTCTGTTAGCCACCAGCTTGGGCTCGCCGTGTTGGAGCTCGAGTGCTGAGAAGTTCAGGACCTCTGCATGCACTCCTTTGCTCCTCGCCCTCATTAGCCTTTCATTAATTCTGATTATTGCCACCTGTCCCCACAACAATACAACAAGAAACAAAACAGAAAAACTCCACAAAGAAAAGTATGTCTCAGATTCAGAAATGTTTAACAACTGAAACATAGGGTTTCGTTTCTATTCACTAAAAAGCTCTCTTCTAGATTTAAGTTAATGTAAGTTCAAATTGGAAACACAAGGACTCTTCTGAAGTTTCCTGAAAGCAGTTTGGATTGAAGCCACTCCACATCCCATCCCGTTTAAATGTCACGTTACTTACTGCTGTTTAGATCTATGAGGAAAACCCTCTTGAGGTGTTTGTGATAGACCAAGGCAGCATGGACCCGAGAGCAGGACTGGTGGTCAATGGTGAAGTCACACAGATCAGGATTTCTCCCAAAAAGATAATACTTCTTCTCATCAATGATGAGTTTCTGGGTAGAACGTCACAAAAGCATGTTAAATTCCTATAATCCTTCAGGTCTTCCTGAAAAACACACACTCAAGAACACAAATAAACAGAGCAAAATCAAAGCAGTAAAACAATTGAAGCATCAAGAGCTGATAGATATTTTAGTTCTGTCTGAGACTGTTCGGCAAAGAAATGCAAATGTTGCCCTTGCAATAATCAGAAGAGATGAATATGGCCATGTCATTTATGCCCATTAAAAAAAAATAGTCAATTTAAGACAACCTGGAAAGGAAAATAACTCTCTGAAATATAAGAGTATCTCCTAGGAAAGAGTCTCTGGCATCTGCTCATATTTTTTTATACATTCCTTGAGGTAGATCTTGGACCTTGTCAAGGCCAGAAATCTAGGCTAAGAATCTCTAGTCCAATACAAAATATCAAAAATAAATATTTCTCTATAGTAACAGGAGATTTTCCAGACCTTTATTCAGTTTGGATTTACATCTTCACTACACATATTGCAATACAAATCCATATTAGCCTATTCAGGTAACTACTAATTTTAGGCTTTTGTTCTTTATTCCAGTCCTTCCTAGTTCCAGTCTCTTGCTTTAAACATTTTGCACATGGTAAAATCAGGCTTGTAAAACAGCCCTGAAAAGTAAAGGAACATGCTGACAAAATCCTATGGTACCTACGGTGATTTTTTACTAAGAAGTGTTGCAGATAAGAGCAATTCCTCACTCTTCTTGTCAGCTGTCTAAACCACAAGCTCAGCTAGAAATAACTGATATTTCAAACTAGTTACAGGGAGATTCTTATTTTTTTCAGAGCTCTCAAAGACTGACACAATGAACTCCTAGACAGGTATTTATGTGGTGACAATATTAAGTCTTACGGAAAATGGGGAAAAGCATGGAATTTCATAGCATTTCTCTTCCTCTGCCTTGCCTACAAGGCCTAGTATTCTACAAATTACTTTGCAAATTCATGTCTGATTACCTGCCCATCCATTATCAACTTTAAGGTTTGCCTAAATTGCTTCTTTTAGATTTCACTTTCCCTTCGATTTTTTTCAGTTTTTTTTTCCCCCAATGTGCTCTCTTGCATTTTGTAAGTTGAACTCTGCATTGTTTTGCTGAACACTTATTTCTGTATCATTTTCCAGGCCTCACACTGCAAGTTCGTATAAGCTGGTACTCATTAGTAAATATACAAAATGCATTAAATATTTATTCTCTTTTAGATCACAATTAGCAGATAAATATCAGTCAACTCCATACTAGTACATACCACAATCACTGAATTTCTACTTCTAATTAATGTCTTATTCATACCTAATGCAAATTATTCACTTTTAATGATCATTTCATGAGAGTAAACGCTGTGAGATCTTCTGATTTATGTATGTTTATATATAGATGGTCAAGCTGTCTGTGTATCAATCAGGCCCTTCCCTCCATCATTAAGCCACGTAAGTTTTCAAACAATTGGCCATTTTAAAGATATTAATTTCCAGTATGTTTTGTGAAAAATTGCTAAGTAAAGGATAACCACATCCTTAGCACCCTCAGTGATATACAGGCTGATAGAAAATCCACAAGAGCACTTATGGTTCAGCTGCAGAATAATCTTCTTTTTGAGTCTACATCTCATTTGATGGTGCAGAAATCACATTGTTGTTAAGAGATTCACCTTCAAACAGATTATCTGGTGACATATAGGGGTCAGATGCAAAACGAATGATGATTACCCTGCAATTGGGACATTTAAAACATGCAGTTCGCTCCTTTGAATCTACCTGTTAGGGAACAGCATACCTTGAAGCTTCAATTTAGAGGGGAAAAATAAAACAGGAAAATCAATATACTGAAACAAGGTTCCAGGGATTCTGCTGCCTACGTTATTATCACTTCCTGGCTCTTTACAAATACTGGTTTTCACAAGACTCCCACTTTGGAGCTCACCAGAAAGTATGAACCACTGACAAGAGTTTCAACGAGTATTTGGTTTCCTCACCTAAAAAAAAAATCAATTTATTTTTGAATATTTTACCTTAAACAGATCTCTCTTCTCCCTGTAAATACTTAAGGCTAGCATACTTTTGCTTTGCTTTCCCCCAAAGTTTTAATGGACACCTATCATTCCAGTAGTCCCTCTTACCATACATATTTCCCCCCTTAGGATTCCAGTAGTTTAATCCAAGTCCTCATCTGTGAATACCATCCTGCTTGCCATAACAAATCCTCTGAGGAAGATAATTAGGATTTCTGGAGGTTTCAGCTTCATAGCAACGGATTTATTACCCATCCTACATAGGATGTTACTCATTCTGTTCAGCACTCGAGTCTTCCATTCAATACACTTGAACCATTCTGTGATTCCACTTGGCTGCTGCTTGTCCTTCCCACAAACTTTTCCTTTTACCCTTAGGCATTTAAAAAAACCTTCTGTGCAAACAAAATCCTGATGCAAACAAGTGAATCTTAAGAAGCTGTTTCATATTTTCCACATTTCAGTGTTGTGCATCCACAAAGTCGCTATCTCATGGTCTCAAGTACAACAAAAATTGGTCCAACAGTTTCTCATTCTCATTGACAGCTTGATCCAAAAGAAGTTTCTTGCAAATTACACTGAAAAGGGTGCAAGTGATAAGACAACACCATTCTAACTTGACAGTATTTCAAGAGATTGTGCAAAGATACAAATTAATAAACTGGAAGTGCTACAAAAAGCAGTAAGGGAAGACCATTTTATTTACTTTATTTCAATAGAGTGTTTTGAGAAGTTTTGTGCCGCTGAGTTATAACCCAGTGTTTTCCTTCATACACTGAGCTTAAACGCTGCATGGCTTGTTTAATGTCGCACTTCTGAGACCCAGCAATCACAAGTGTGACCTCAGGTCTCTGCACAAGACCTGGGCCACAGATGGCTCGGTTAGTATCAAGTGCTTGATAATCCCCAACGGTTTAAGAACATTCTTACCTTGGTACTGCTATCTACACAACATATCTATATAAAACATGACAAGACAGAGCAGGGCTCACAGAAAGTCTCGAGGTAGGAAGGCTGAATTTTGTTTGACCATGTGCTACAGAGCAGACAAGCCAAAGTCACTGCCACTTGGCTTTGCTCACTGTGGCCCAGAAAAAGCTATTGAAAAACTCAAAACCAAGTATAATCCTCACATAAGAGGCCACTGGGAATGCAGTGAGAAGGATCAGCTGAGAAGCACCCTTATTACAGCTCTCTAACAGCAGTTTTGAAGCAACTGGGTCCAAGCAGCTCTGCCTCCTGTGAGCTAATGAGGTCCCACAAAGATAAGGTAAATGTGTTAGTGTCTGGTTCCTTTCAAATTGAGGCTGACCTAAATTGTTCCCTTGCTCATGGTTTTGTGTCTGTGTCATCAAATAGGGACTAAGAGCACTCAAAGAGAATGTAAATTCAAGAGCTCTGCTCTTTTATCCCTATAAAGGCAAACCTAAAGCTTCATTTAACTGCTTTCTGGCCTAGGAAGAATGGAGTTTATTTGTCAGATATCTATTTATGAAATTTGAGATACCAATCAAGTTTTAAATAGCAAATCTCTCTCCTGCCAGGCACCAGAAAGGGCTCTTAATATTTGTCAGATGCCTCTGTGGCAGCACACAGTAAAACAGAGCAAACAACAGCCTGCAGATCCCCCAGCCTTTCCTGATCTACCAAGCTTTTCATTCCCCAAGTTCAGAGGATTTGGTTCACCTCCAATTTTATAAACTTTTGCTCTCCAGAAACATTTCTCTATGTTAGTCAAACTGCAAGTAAGAAGCAGTCTCTCTATGGCTAAAATATGGTTGCTGTCTTGGATCTCTGACAGTAAAGTCAGAGGGTTTATTTATTTGTTTATGACCTATTACTTTTGATTGAAAATATTATTTTAAAAAATCTGAATGCTGATCAGGACAGCAATAATAGGACCTCTAGTTATCAGTGATGCAAGACAAAGTAGGAAATATAAAGTAAGGAGACAAGCTCTTCTGCAATAATAAAAATAATACATTCAAAATAAAAACAATTCCGTGTTGATCATAATACTCAGACTTAAGAGTGCAGGCAAAGGAAAACTGCTTCACTTTATCCAGAAGCTTCAAAACATCTGGAAATAAGTGAAATCCTTCCAGCTGAACATGGGAAATGCAAGGACTAAAAAGTTTCTTACCACTGCTGCCTATGATACATTGGTCATGTAGATGTATTTTCATACCTCAATGAGTTTGTCTCCTTTGACTACATCCAGGTGTAAGCCAGGTGGAGGTTTCCCTGCCCTGAAAAATGAATAAAGAAAAATACAACATTAAATATGCACATATGTATAGTACTGGAGCCAGAACACACCAAAAGAAAACACACGCAAGCAGATTTACTTTGGGGAAAATATGAAACCCCCACAACTGCTGCCTCCT
>NW_010587547.1:436764-450974 GCF_000705375.1 Tinamus guttatus | reverse complement strand
TATATTTTTCCTCCCAACTTCTTTAAAAAGGATCTATCAGGACCTGCTTGTTTGCAACGGTTGTGGCTTTCACATGGCAGCTGATACCCATTCAAACCTACTGGAAATACAGTGATTTTGCCTATGCCCCATTAAAGCAAAATTACAGTGAAAGCCTTTCTGCCATATTCTCCCCAATACAAGATTGTTGTATGTTCAGGTAAATATAAATAAAACATAGGTATTATATAAAGAAAAATGAAGAATTTCAATGCTTTCATGTCCAGAACATGACTTTAGACTTGGCCAGCTAAAATATGACTTGAATTAAAGTTAAATAATCTGCTTGCACTTTAAAGCAGCAACAAACCCTCCTAGCTGATAGCTAAAATACAGATCTTTAAAGGAAATTCTATGGGAATTAGTAGTGACTGACAGAATAGACATAGGACCATAATTTTAGCATTTCGTAACATGTTCCGTATGTCTGTCTTTTCCTGCTTTCACAAAAAAAGTAATCTTGTCCTTTGCCAGAATATGTGGCTTCCAAAGTGCAGTTGAGCTGTTATGGAAATTGTATAAAACAGTTTGTTCTCAAGTAATTAAAACATTTAAAATAGTTACCCCTGCAATAATCGTGCCTTTCTAAAAATGGATTAAATTAACACCTTTGGCCCACACATCTCTGAATGCTGTGGTCTTTACTAGGATTCAAACCAGTATCTGAACGCTGTAGTTAAGTCTCTAATTTCTATAATGAGCAAACCTAAAAACCTGTATCTGGATAACCCTTAAATTAGGGATGTTTGAGGTCTGGAGCCTGATCAAGTTTGTACACTGTGGCTTGGGCACCATCTCTGCTCCCTTCACATGCATCTTCCCCGTGGATGCACTTGTTTTTCCGACGCTCGCTGCTTTCTACCCGTGCACACTCCTGGGAACACGACCCAGGGAGACCCGCCTGCGTCCTGGTGAGTCCAGCAGTGCCACGACCCCCTGAAAGCAATAAAAATACCTGCTTTCCAGTTCATCTTCCTCACAACTATTCCAACATGTACCTGTCTATCTTGTGGCAAACATCCCCAGGTTGGAGAACAAGCCATGTTCCCTGCAGGAAGGTGCCTAATCAATCACCAAAGAGACAGGGCGCTTCCTGCCTTGCTCCACCCTTGGCAAAGGTCATACCCAAAAGCTGCATGAAGCATCCAGACTTTTATATCTCTCTACCAGCAATTGCTAAGTTAAAACAATTCAGATGTGCCTTAAAATGAAAATTGATCTACTGGCATTTCCTTCAGTGGAAGACGCTTCAAGGGCTGAGGCAGAAGTGAGACACTGGCTCTAACTTGGATGCTTTTGGCAAGCCTTCAGGCCCAGACACCTCAGCGCTTTGTCCAAACTGAGAATGCAGAAATACAATACTGCACATGCAATTTTATAGGAATGGTGAAAATCCTTCATTTTGCAAGGCAGAAGAGAGTACAGTTACTCAGAGCACTCAAAAATGTCTATTTACATAGATCACCTCCACTGTCAGTCCCAGCAAGAAGCCATTGCCTGAATGGGGTGGGAAGGAAACTCATCTGAGGCTGCCAAGGGAACCTCAGGAAGAGATCTTAGGAACAGCTCAAGATAGCAAAGGGCTTTCATGACCTTAACAGTCTTTGATTGGGAGGAAAAAAAAAAAAATCACGAAGGAGCAAACTAGATGATCCATAAAGAGCTGCATGATAACTAGGTCTCTTCTGATATGAATTAAAGGTCAGTATCCACTACAAAAGGGTCCTCTAACTCCTGTCCCCACCCTTAGCTACTTTTCCCCCGCTTTTCTCCTAAGCCACAGGCTGAAGGGTGCTCGCTGCGAGTGTGCCCATGTCAAAATCACTTCGCACCCACAGGAAAAAAAAAATTAATATGATTTGGGCTTTTAAAAGCCTTACCTTGATTTAGTGAGAGTGCAAAACAGGGCTGCAGTCAATGTGTTGTTTGTATGCATTGCAATGAATACCGAAACCTGGAGGATATCTGCTACCAAGGCAACATAAGTATTAACGCGCATTTAAAAAGCTTCCAAAGAAGCTCTTCTTTGAAGGCAGAGCTTTTAAAACAAGCAAAGCAGCGTTTTCTAGCAGCAGACATTCGAAATACATACAAATATACAAGCCTTTTAAACAAACACACTTTCTGGGAGTTTTTTGCTGAGAGCCATGGGTTACCTCTCTCAGCTTGGCATTTACTGCTCCTCAGCAGACACGTGTATCGACGGTGAGAGCAAAGCAGCTTAGACCAGGACTCGGCCCCGAAGAGAAACGCAGTGGGGACACCACTGCTCACGGTCATACGGTTCAACAGAAACTTGCAACTCACGTTTATTTTCATTTATTAAAGACGGCTGTTGAGCTGCTCTTGTAATTTCAGATCCATTAGCTTCCCTCCCGCCATCACTTCCAGAAGAGTGAAAAGAGAGGGGAGAAAAAGAGAGAAGAAAGGTAATCATAGATTTTTATGGGCTGACAGCTGATGCCTAAGCTACTGGTCTATTGGCTTTAAGTGCAGGATCCATTACAGATACACAACTATATTTCAGCCATAAACTGCATTTCAGCAGCACTGTAGCTAGCGGCCTGGACAGGAAACAATGGGAGTGGGTTCATCCCCAGGGAAGCTGAGGGAAGGTCTCCTGGAAGGCTCCCTGGGCCTTATATAACCGCTGGTGTGCATTACCCTCCAACGTAATCAGGCTTTAAGCTCAGGGAGACTTTGCCTTCTGATGGAATTGGGAAATCACATCAGAAAGGAGATTAAAGGTTCTCCGTCTCTTTTCTCTCCTGCTATTTTGGCTGATGTGATCTCACTGCATGACTCGATGACACACAATATGCTCACTAACGGGCTTCAAAAAATAAGCAGCTTTTGTGTGCAATGGGACATGTGTGTACAGACCTGCAAAGCCACATGGGTGGAACAAGAGCCAGCTATTCTTCAAACCTAAGTGAGGCCTTTCCTCACAAAATCTCCTTAAAGTCCTTTCCAAGCACTATTTAATTTTATAAAACTGCAACATATGCCTCTGCAATATCTCTGTTTCACAACTAGAAAGACTGAGGTTTGGGGAAATTAAATGCGTCATCTAAAGGGGGTAAGAACACAGCAGGCCTGGGCTGCAGGCTTGACCCATGTGCTCCCGCTGAGATCCACAGGTAATCCTCCTCCCTTTTACAGGTAGGAAAATGCAGTAAATAGGAACTACAAAGTGCTTCCAGTTTCCAAGGCAATAGCTGTAACTGTGGCTGGAAACAGCTCCGATTCCCTCTCTGTGCTCAATGGGAGATACAGAAATAATTTAACCCATCTCAGCAGTTCACTAGTTTCCCCTGCGGATTTTCTAGGAGATGCGACAACCTTTCACTTGCTCTTTCGTATATGACAGAAGTTGAGATTATTTTTTAATACTGCCAAAAAAGAAAAATAAAACAAAACAAAAAACACAACTCTGGTCCATTACCTCACTTGAGGATTGGATTGACCCTAAGAAACGGTCATGTAATTCCCCTGATAAAACAAAACAAAAAACACAACTCTGGCCCATTACCTCACTTGAGGATTGACCCTAAGAAATGGCCATGTAATTCCCCTGGCAAAAGGACAGTCACCTTCAAGGCAGGATTTTGGCAGAACGCTGCGCCCACGGCCCCATGTCCCCTTGCTCGTGCCTGGGCTTTGATCCCACCGTGTTCCCAACGCGCGGCTCCCTATGGAGCGGCGGCAGGGCCATCTCTCAGCACACAGCCTGGATCCATCAAAGGCCGGGGCGGCCTGTCTGCCAACAGGACCTGTTAACAAGGAGCTCCCGGCACACGGCGCGACAGGGATGCTTCACATTCCAGCCTTTGATGCCTTTTGGACCGTAGCTGAAAGGCACCGTGTCTGCTCCCCGTGCAGAAGGGGCTTTACAGGCAAGGGAACAGGCTGAAAGAGCAATGTCCCTGTCTAAGGAAAGTCTTACCCTGGACCATTTGGGAAGAGCTGGAAATGACAGTCATTCATTTTAAATTTGCTTCTTTCTCTTTTGTTCTTGCTGATCTGGCTTCCCTTTGTAAAATGTTATTAGCAGAGAGAAGGTGGTGGCTGAAGGAGCAAGCCAGGAATCCACCATGCAACAATTCCTGCACATCACAAAGGATCTAACGACCTTCATCTACATTCAGGTACCTGCTTCACGTAAACCCTTGAAAAATATTCCCTACAGATGTGAAGAAAGCTACATTATTAAAGATACTAAATAATAAAAATGCAACAGGCATAGTTTGAGATAGTAAGAGGCAAACCTGTCTCAGGCAGAGGGCTAAATTAGGTGACCTCTAATTGTTCTTCCAGGGCTATTCCCCATTTGTTGACAGCATCCAGAACATCTGCAAATAGAATTCCTGGTTCAAACCTTACAGCTACGAGGCATCCCATGCTTTAAGCTACCCTTTGGGATTGTTACCTGCCTACCTTATTCACCAGTGTGAAGGAGAACACAACTCTGACAAAACTCTTCATCCTGACAAAAGAAAAGGCTTTAGAAACCTACTCTCACTTGCTATAACAAAAGAGCAAAACCAGCAGCTAATTAGTCTCATAATGACTTATTTTCTACCCCCTTCCTACCTTATTTTAAATAAAACCTGATGATGCAAAGTATTCCTTGGCTTCTTGCTCTGCAACCAACCAGCTCTCTGTGGAAAGAGCTTCTTTTTTTATGGCTACATATTAAAAGTAAACCAGCCCATGCCAGGTTTGGATAAAAGACTATTTATTTTCAACCAATTTGATAGCTGCAGTTTTCAGTAATTGAATTTTCTGTGGTCAGAGAAGCAGTAATCTTAGAAACCAAATAAATATTTTTTAATAAAATGGAACACTGAGAAGCCCTATAATAATGTCAAATATGTAGCCACTTATGGATGGATAAATATTTTAAGAAATTTACATCTCACCCAATGCTTTAGGCTTTAAGCTTCTCTGGAAATTTCAAACAACGCTATTTTATTTGGGGAGGGGGGTGCAGAGGGAGCAGAGAGAATGGAGTGTATTTAGATAAAGACCTAAATACTAATCCTTCAGTTTGGAATAGTTTTCATTTCCAATAATTATACAGTGGCTGCTGAAGAAAAATCAAGAAAAAGAATCAAGAAAAAAAACACATAAAACCCCACCATTTTCTCAACCTTTTCTATTGCACGTTCCAATTTACACAATGCAGGTTGTACTAGTTTAACATGTGCATGTGAAATCCATGTGCACCTAAATGACCAACTCTGCTAGAAATACCCCCAAAAAGCTCCTCACGATACTGCCCTGCCCTCGTAACAGAAACTGAGGATGAGCCCTGGGGAGAAAAGGAGTTTCTGGGGTGGATGCTACAGATTGTACTCTCAGTGCCCTGGAAAAGTCAGCACTGAAGGGATCCCTAGGCCCAAAGGTCTCTGATTCCACATCCTGAGCCAGGTCTCTGCCACCACCAGCCAGGACCCTCTTTGCAAAATCCCTGGTGACTTTAACCCAACTCCTTTTCCAAACCTGATGCATTTTTATTCTGTTCGGCATCTTTTGCTCTCAAGGAATATCTATTTTCAATAAAAGGCACAAGTCGTTATGAATTAGATGAGTTTCGATAGAATGTAAAACAGAGATAACTGCTTCATGCGAGATGCGCCGCGTTCGGGGCCTGCATTTATTGTTCTCTTGTGGTGACACCTGCTGGCAAGCGCACACTCCTGAACAGCCTCTGGAAAAGGATCAACTGCAAAAATTAATCGCAATTAATGAGCTCAAACATTTTTTTCTTCCTTTTTTCTTGCAAAAAGATACAAAGGAAAGTGGGAAGAATTGGACTTAATCATCATATGAAAGATGGAAGGAAGATACCTTAGAGGACTTCAAATACATGAAAAACTACTACAAACTGAAACAATTTGCTTGATGTATCTGGGAGACAAGGCACGTAATAACAGCTCAGTGCAAATACCATTCCAACAAGAAAGATTTGGGAAAGATTCCCATTTAGCAAGTTTCCTGCGACGAGGCTAATGCTGTAAAGTCCCAATTGTAGCAACTGCGCACGTGGAGCCTCAGAGGGCTCGGCTGCATTTTCTCCTCCTTCCAGCACACAGGCTTGTCCAAGCCTGATTGATCCATTATCCAATTAGACCCGTCCTACTTCAAATATAGCCACTGCTTTTCAGTCTACAGTTTTTTTCCCCCTAAATGTCGATGAAAACCGAAACCCAGGTGGTTTTCAGCATGACACTCTCTGGAAATCAGGTATGAAATTACCTCTTTATTAATGATGTGTCAAGAGAATGACACACTAACAGCCAGCTCCAGCACTGGCAGTGCTAATATAGAAATAACAACCATGCATTATATACAATATGCATGCTGCAGGACTATAACTCTGCATCCCTTGAGATACAATTGAAATCTGTGCGTTTTATCTCAAAATTTAAATCCCAAAATGCAAAGGCTTGAAACTGGAAGTTAAACAAGTGCTCTGGTCAGCATTTTGCTGTATTGCCTCCTTGGGATTCATGTGCAAGCGAACAATTAGCACCAGCTGTGCAAAGTTTTAGGATGCCATTAGTTGATGACCTGGGCATGGAAGAGCACTGATGGTGGGATGGTGTTTGCAAGGGCATTTCACAAGGTTCAGCATTTCAACAAGAATCCCTAGTAGCATACGAGCAGGCATGGAGATGTAACATTCTCAGAGTAACATACACTGATTATTACTTCAGGATAAAAAAAATCCATGTTTTCTCCACAACACACCTTACCACATAGAACAATGGAAATACGCTGTATTCACAGCAGATACCTAAGTAAATCCTGTTCTTCAACTATAATATTCTTGAAAGGTCTTCTAGTACATCTGCCAGTGTGTTCATCTTAGTATGATGTCACTTTTTTCTTATTCCCTTATTCTGGAAAATAATACCTGGGTCTTTCAGCATGGAAAAGAAGGGCTAAATTTGACTAAACGCTTTTTTGAAAGGCACATCAGCGTAAATAGCCACCGTGGACTGTTCTACTGTTATTGCCAAAGAGCAGCTTCATTTTCTAGCTTGAAGAGCTTATCCTCCATGTTTCAGTCTTCACGAGTACCTCATAATACACAGCATCGATAGCAGTTACTAACATTTTTTCCAGGAGATGGGGTCTTTGTTATGGAGACTTCATTTTACAATATTTGCCTTGTTCAAAAAGGAAAGATGTCTCTTTGAGCAGATTTGTTAGGGCAGCTCTGGGGCATCATGTAATATTTATATCCTGTTCACCTTATAGCTCTAAATAAAAGATGGAGGAGGCCAAATCCATCCTTCACATAAATGCCATTATTTCAGGTTCTAAGAGCATTGGATTTAGGCCAGTATTTTCCCTTGCCTCACTCTGAGTTTCAAAATATTCGTGGAAATGAGAAACAGAGTCATTTAGTATTCAGCCCTGGATATGAATTATAATCTTTGTATATGCTGAATAGAAATTTAAAAGGCAAATTTTCACCTCAGAAACACACTTTTCCTCAACCAGCCAGAAAAGCCTGTGCCAGATTCAGTCCACGGGATGCAGGAGAGTAAAGCAGCGCAAAAACATCCTTGCACACACAAGCACACGTTTGAGGTCTGGTAGGCCCCCCTTAAAACCAGAACAAAACAACAAAATATTCCACACTGAACGAGGGGAGCAGCTTGGAAACTGCTCAGCAACCTGAGGGGCTTCACCAGATCGGCATAATCAGGTACATAAATTTACATATCTGAATCTGAAATAAAAGCAGTCCACCTTTATGCTTGCCTGTGCCTTATTAAATAAGGGCTATAAGGCAATTATACTACTCACGTTTAACTTTTTCTGAGCCAGTCCCCGGAGCAAACGTTTTCCACCTCCTTCAGAGCTGTGAGCGCAGAAGTGCAGAGGATTGGCGCAGGACCCGTTTTGCCCGCGCGCAGCATGGACATGGACACGCTGAAGGGCAAGCACTGACTGGGGGGGATTGTATAAGACCTCACATCTTGGGGAACACATTTCTTGGATGAACTAGTCTTTTGATGAACCAGGAATGAGACAAGGCCGGCAGAAATGCCATAAACCCACCAGACTTGGCTGCCTTAATATTCCTGGTCGTAACAAGCCTCAGTCCAAATGGGCACTTGACTGTAGATAGAGCCTGAACTGCTCCTCCATGGCTGTGCAGCTTTTCCCATGTAAAATGAATCCCCTCCTCTGTCTACTTGGCATCTTAATATGACCTCAACAAAAGTTAGGTTTCTCTCCTCATTTCATAACTCTACTTTCCTTTTATCTTCAGTTTATTTCATTATTGCCATTCTGATATAGCAAGAACAGCTATACATTTCCTTTGCAGCTTCTTAATAATGAAAATCCAGATGTCCCTTCCTGATTTAGAAGGGTAGGAAAAAAAAAAAAAAAAAAAAAGAACACCAGACCTGAGACCTGCTCTGAAGGCCTCTTCTGCTCCCTACCCCCTTGTGTCCATCAACACAGGCAATTCCAAGGGAAATGGAAATGCAGACTTTCTTCCAAAGCATTCCCTCATCCTCTGGTCTTGTATAACAAATAATTGCTTGAATTTGGGGCAGTTTGTGCATAAACTGGCATTAATGCAGTGCTGATATGCTCAGACACTGGTATTCTTGATTACCATGCAACTGATCCTACATGCAAGAACCTTTTTCTGCTTGCACACATGAGCTCGATGCCCAGATGTGCATGCTATAGAATTAGTAAGAGTTTTTCATTAAGTTCTTGGAACAGAAATGGTCACTGTTTGCAGCAGTCCCCTAAGGGAATAACTTTTCTATCCGTTCCCCCCAAGTGTGCTCTGAATTCACTCTACAAAAACAAGGCAGCGTGCCCTGGGAAGCACACACAGCATTTTACACCGATGCTCAGCTGGATGCATTGGTAACCAGGTACAGACCTCTCTTCCCCCATAGGGATATTATTACACAATCAAGTTTTTATGCACAGGGATGCTCTGTATTACATTAGTTTGCCCAAAGCTGCCCTGCAAGTTGTGCTGCACCTGCACAGACGCAGCAAAAGCATCTCCTGGCTGTATGCAGAGCTGTGCATAAAAGATGCTCCTCATGTCAGTGATGGCTTCAGTGCTTCTTAAATATTTTATTATTCAGTATGTGCTTCTTCAGAGTCACTTATGTATCTGGCTACAGTCTTTGGCCAAACCAATACCACGGATTAAGCAGGTCTTCAAGAGAAGCTGCTATCTCCATTTGCTGAGCTTTCTGGCCTCCTCCAAAACAACTCCAACACGTATTCCTCAGGAGGAAAAGGGGGATAAAAAGCAAAGATCGAGCACCCAACTAATTTTAGGAAGTACAAAAGGAGATTCCATGCTAGACGAATATGTGGCATTTTTAGTTCACTTTAAGCTTTCCTCTTGGCATTTTAAGTTCTATTAATAAATAAAAACTTTTTTGGGAAAACAGATGAGTAAAGCTCTTTGATGGCTGTTCTCTGGTACTGATTCACCTTCCTTCCTCTCGCCTACCACCCCAGGCCTCCACTCCGAGTCCAAGTATTTTTATCATTAAGGCAACAGCACTGGGATGTGTCGCGGGGTAAATATCCAAAAACAAAACCCGTGGTGAGGTCAAGCAGCGTTTCCTCAGCGGCACAGGCCTCACCATGCCCAGCCCTTGGAACAAAACCCCGTGTATCCTAATGCTGTGGAAAAGAGGAGCGCTGCGGGAGAGCCAGGCTGGCACCAAAAAATAATTTAGTGAGCAAGTATTTGATAAAAAACCTTCCTGAATTCAAAAAAATACATCTATGTGTGTATATAGACACACACACGTATAATAGGTTCCTGACAAGGCTGTAATTCACTGAGAGGGGCCAGGCATACATTTTGGGTTTGACATGTCACTCCAACCTAAACCATAGCTGCTTTAACGTGAGCCCCTAAGAGGGTAGCATGTTGCAGCTGGCAAAAAAATAAACAAACCTGAGTCCTGTGCTAACAGATTTTTTTTTGATTTATGCCATAAGCAAAGAAAAAACAGTGACATATTTGTGAGCCCAGGTTTCATTTGGCCCCTCCAAAGTTGCAGGAACTGGGTTCTGGTTAGTCAGACTAAGATCTTATTTTCTGTTCTTGCCTATTTGGATGATTTTTATTATTATTATTATTACTGTCTTCAGATAATTTTTCCCCACTATTCCCCTCTGACAGAGAATCGAGTTGAATTGCTTCAGACAAGTGGATATTGGTGGAAGGCTATAGGTGCTCTCACTCTCTGCTTGGCACAAACCTCTCGTGCCAGCCCAGCTGCCCCAGTCTTACTCCATGTCCGGGTACACTGGGATGGACTGGAATTCCTACACTCCCATTGGGAGAGGATTTGATTCCAAGGCACACAGGAAGCCTGTGGCAGAGTGAGCTGGACCTGCAGCATTTTATTTCCAATTTTATTGCTGGAGAAACCTTCCCTGCATGTGGGCGAATGGAAGGATCACCACTTCCCCACACTCTAATCCACAAACTCTCATCCAATATTATTCTGCCGTTCATTCAGACGCAGAGCAAACTTTTGACTTCTTAAAAATAAAACTGAGTCTCCTACAAGGAGATAATTACAGGGGTTTACTGATTTGGGACTGAACCAACTGAGTGCTGAACATCTCTTCCATCTTCTGTTTTACTATGCAGAGTAAAGGAGATTTTTACATGTAGGCAAGAATATTCAGACCTTCCTCAGCCTTCACCCCCCTGTGACCGCACTGTGACTTCTGCTGCAGGTTGAAGTAGAGGCGAGGGAGCCTGGAAAGCGTTAAGGGAATTAGACTCTAATCCAATGTCACTGTCACAGACCCTATGAACTAAAGAGCATTAAGAATATGAAAAGGAACGTACTTAAGCACAAACCCCACCTTCTAATTTTGCAACCTTCTCAATTAGAAGATGCAGTGTTTCCTTCTACACTCCTGGTTTTTATTTGGCCATTGCATGCTGGTTTAGCTCTCCTGTTCCATGCTCTGGGCTGTATTGGCAGGCCCCAGTTGCAAATGAAAAGAAAGAAGAAAGGAATAAAGAAGGTTCAAGGCCTTCAAGGGCTAAAAATCAAATTCTCTAAGCCTTAGCAAAGACGAAGGAAAACCCTGTCTCCAACACAGGCCGAAAATGTAGCCCATTTAAACTCAATTAAGATATTAAATACCTCCTATCCTCCTCTTGCACGTATTTTGTCCTCAGTATCTGGAAATTGCTGTCGGGAAGACAGCAATGATAGGGACAAGGGAGAGAACTTGCATATAAGCCAAGTCCCCACCAAGCTAGGCACTGGGGCCATCCCTTTTATAACCACTGCATGGGAAATTATTTAATTCCCCACAGCTGGCCCAGCCCTGTCACTGCACAAATCCCTGCACTCCAGGCAAGGCTCTGTGGTTTCTCCTTGTGTTTTCAGTTTGTTTTTCTTTCCTTACATGAAATTCTTCTCCCTTCCCTATCCCAAAGGTTTTTAATCTGGCTGATTTATCAAAGCAGGAAAGAACTCAAAGAAAAGTTGCTAACATGTTTCACGAAACAAGAAATGGGTAGGGGACCTAGGTGCCAAATGCTGAGAAACAGCCCCGGCCTCTTAAAGGCATCAGTAACTGCATAAGAGGGAGAAAAAGTGAAGAAATGATGTTGGAAAGTAGCGTTCGTTAATACATCTGCATACAAAACTACTTGTTTATTACTATGAGAATTTTTACTTCCATCTCTCTGCTTCCAACATCCAGAAGCTCATTCCTAGAAACACATGTGGATTTAGCTTTACATCTCCTGCTCTGTAAAACTAAACACATGCTTGGAAGATCTAGGCCTGAAATCCAGTATCTCGCTGTATCCTTTTACAAACAGAACCTGAAAAAACTTCTCATCCCCACTAGTTTCCACGACAACATCCAAATACAAATGTCTGGTGCACAGCAAACAAAAAGTGTGTCAGTGTTACTGTTTTTATTATGAAAGATAGAAATTAGTCAATATCCTTCAAAACCTTAAACAGGAGGATTTTCTTTTTACAGTTTGTTGCCATACCAACATGGTGCAATCCTCCTATTTAAAAACACTCCGTGCACATGCACTCAAAAAGAAACAATTTCTTTTTCCAGCACTTTTGTCCTCACTGCAGATATAAGCACTGATTTACAGAACAGCAGCAGCTTGGGTGCATGTGCCTAAGCTTTATATTATATAAGTCTAATATAACAGTGTGTCAAATGTTTGCTTTGGCGATACTGATTCCTCAAATCCCCTTTTTATACCAATATTTAAAATGGGAAAAAGGCTTTAAAAGAATGGGTGAGAATTACAAGTTCAAAGGTTTTATTAGACTTCCAGCCGAGCATTGCTTATGCTAAGAATGAGGATTTGAAAAAACAGTGGTTAGGCTGGTTTATTGGGAGTTACTTTCTCTAAGGAGCTGCTACTGCAATTCCATCCCAGTGGGAAGAGCAACAGGAGGGATGGGCCCCAACAAGTTATCTTTTCCTCACATAAATCCTGGTAGCTTCTATCACTTACATCCCAGTGCTCATCTGTTATAGCCTGCCAGGACCAGGCAGCAACCCGACCTGAACCCAGCTTGCTCCTGCTCTGGCTCCAACCAGGAAAAAAGGGTGACAGAAAAGAGGCTGGATACAGAACCCTTTGGGTAGCAGGAGTCCTGAACACTCTGGGGTCTTCCTAACGACGTCAAATACCTTTGGTACACAAGGCAGCACTCAGAGCATCTGCACTAGAGGCATCATCTGTCTCCTGTTTTTCTTGCTACTTCTTAAACCCAACGGTTTGAGTATGTTTAACAGAGTAGCAGTGAACTAGACTTCATCCGAGCTGTAACACCCCTGCAGAAGCACAGGCACAAGAATGAGTGACTTTTTCCCCGTGATTAAAGGGTCCCCATCTCCCCTAGGACAGTTTTACTGAGCTTTGGCAGACACTGCTATGGGCATCATGTAGCTTTTCATCTGGGTGTTAAATCTGGGAGTACCAAAAGGAATCGCGCTGGCACCAGCCTCACGTGCCAGGAAATTTCATCCTCCCACTCATGCCAAGGAGCCCTCTTTGGAGGATAATAATAAACTGGAGATCATGGTCTTTCACTAAAGAAACTTTCAGTTAAGAGAGTGAGTTAATCAAGGGAGGGAAAAAAAAAAGAGTGGTTAACAGTCATGTTTCACTACAGGATTATAGTGTCAAACCACAGGAAGTTGTCTCTGGTGGTTTGCTGATCTCTGTGGTCTGACTGAACTGAAATTATTAGGAACAGTTAACTTCAGTGCTGGCAGTACCGTCATGCGTCCCTCTCCCAACAGGAATCCTATGGCCTTAGCCCCAGACCTGGTCCTACAGCATCTGGAGCACACCTGACCCTCCTGCCAGTGAAGTCAGTGGTGAAATTTCCATTTACTCAGCAATGGAGAGTCAGGCCTCTGCACATGGTGATTAACACCCCTGCTTTCATTGCAGTTACCTATTGAATTGCATTGAGAACATTGCATGTGTTCAGTAACAGGATCTCAGTTTCACTGTATCATTTGATACAGGATGGAGGTCAGTAGGGATGCAAAAAATTACGTGGTGCTGTCGAGCAATATTAAAAAACAGACTGCATTAATAATCCCTTGCCTTACAACAGCACTTTTCAATGTTGAGTCAAATAACTTTACAAAGAACTTCATTCCCATTAATCCATTTCACAGAGAGCAAAACCAAGGTACATGGAAGAGGTGCAAGGGCCACAGCTACAACAGGGCACACAGTCGATGAAGGAAGGAGACAACTTGGAAATTCAGCTAGTTTTAATTAAGGGAGTATTTTCTTAATAAGGATCAAAAATGACATTGCAAATATATCATTTTAATACAGTGGCATCTTTTTTAAATGAAAGGTTTCCGTTGCTGCTGCCGTTATCTGCTTGCACTAAAAGATGACTTTCAAGTGTTTTGTCTATCATTTTTGAAGTGGGGTGAGGGGAAAAATAACAAGCCTGAAAGAACAAAGATGATGCTTCAAAGCCTTCAACAGAGAAGGAAGTGCTTTCTAGTAAAAGTCATACCCTTTTGTCAATGAAACCTTTGTCAGACAGTTCCTCTCCTGTCTTGGCTGCTGCACGGTTAAAGATATAAAAGCAACTGAAGACAGAAGGGAA
>NW_010587547.1:396201-426455 GCF_000705375.1 Tinamus guttatus | reverse complement strand
TGCTGAGGCCTTCGGAGGACCAAGCGCCTGCTGAAGAGCAGAGCCTACCAGCCCGTTCCTGCGCGCTCAACCGCCTTGAATGGAAGGAGGAGAGTGAGCTAATGTCTGCAATCGCTCAAAAACCTGTCTAGGTATTTCCCTGCTTTGCTTCTCAGAATTTCCCATTCTGATTCCAAATACCCATATTTCTGGTCTGCATAAGACTTCCTATGCGTTAATCGAGAGAGCCATGGGCTCGCTGGGTTGTCCTTTGCAAGATGTGGAAGTATCGGTGGGCACAGGAGAGAGCAGGGTGGGAAACAGTTGCCCCCCATTTGACATGGGCAGAGATGGAGCTACATCAGAGCCAAGCAATTCCAGCAGTCAGAAGAGCAACAGCTGCTCCAATGAGTCAGTTTCCAGCAAAGCATGATAAGACAAGGAAAATCAGGACAACCTACCACTTGCAGGGCTCTCCTTCACATCCTACCACTAAAATTACTGATTTCAGTTTCCCAAGCAGAAAACTTCTCAAAAAAAAAAAGGGGGGGGGGGGAATGTTTTTCTAAGAGCACTACAAGCTCCAGGTATAAGCTACATAAAACAAAGAACCTCAAAGCCTTTCAAGTTTCCTCAATCATTAATTTTGCCAAGTTAGTCCACAACTTCTCTCCCTTACAGCGGTGAAACAAGCAGTCACGTAAAAATGCTGTGCAAGATACCTGGCCATGTGGGAGACATAAGAACAGGCCAGGCAAACACCCAGCTAAGCGTGGGTATCCTGACAGTGCAAGAAGTCCAGCTGGACCATCTATTCAGCTTCCTTCCAGCTCTAAACTTATCCAATTTTATCATTTCTTCCCACTGTATCCCAGGCCATCAGAAGATGCTGAGGATGCTACCCTTCATAGAGTTAACAGGATGCTTCAGAAGAGAGAGGCTTTCTCTGCAGCAACACAGAAACACAGGAATTACAAGTTACCAATTAACGCTCAAAGGAAGAAATGCTTGCAGGCAGAGAACACATTTCAAATGAAAACACAACAGCTCCACTCCACTGCAGCGTCAGGGCAGCAGAACGAGGCAAAGGGAATCAAGCTGAATCACTGTTTTCGTCCCAGCCGATGGGCAGACGTGACTTGCCTCAGCAGGACGCAGGGAAGGCGCTGGGCAGCGGTGGCTTTTGCCATGCCAAGCAGTAGCACCGAGAGCTCCAGAAACAACAGGGCACCGCGGCGCGGCAGGAAGCACCGCACGACACCGGGCTGGAAAAAGTGACGGGCACCGGGGCGCCCGATGAGCGTCAGCAATGAGCAAGAGCAGAAACAGGTAGCGGCAACGGAGTAATTTTATCCTCTCTATCTCTTTCCTATGCAAAGGTTGAGCCAAGGAGGGAGCTTTCCAGACGAGCAGGGCTCACGCCGCAGTGCAGCACAGCATGAGCGAAAGCAACACAGCGATGCCCGACACGAGAAGCCCCTCTGGTGAACAGCACAAGCAGCTCTGCAGTCCTGAGATTTTGGAAGTCAACTCCAAAATCTACAGCCTAGACAAATATCAAGATAAAATAAAAGCCCTAAGAAGGCTGCTGCGATGCACCAAGCAGGAAGCTTCTTTTATCTCACCACGCACTATCTTGCTCTTTAATTCTTCACATTTCCTTATGGAAGATGTGCTACCATCCAGGAGTACTGAGTACTTAAGTGCTCGTATCACTGCTTCTGGCACAGCGCAAATGGCGGGTCCAATCTTAAAGTTTATTGGGCCCTTAATCACACAGATATGGAAAGCGCAGGATTTATGAGAAACACCTAGAGAAGTTCCAGGCCTTTCTCCCACCAGCTTCCAGCAGTGGCTCAGCACCTGGGTTTATGAACTGCTGGGAAAAAAAAATCCCTTTGGGATCTTATATTTAAGCCCACTTTATAGCTGCAACCCACTGCTAGAACAACAGGAAGATCCCGCTGGGGCAGGGGACTTGGAAGGGCTGCAGCACATCCAATATTCAAGGAATATCGGCACACTCACTGCTGGAGACCCTGCTCAAACACATGTTTATTTCTGCTGGGCTTTTTCTTTGCATTCTTGTAAAAACCCACTAGCTCCTACCATCTTATTAGCCCGTCTAGACTCTCCCGCGGGTAAACAGGAGGCTCTCAAAAATGGAAACCATCGCACGAGGGAAAAATAAATAAATAAAGAGGAAATATACCCCAAAGTCGCTGCTGCTTCCAGGCGGCTCTCTAGGGAGCCCGGCGGGGCACTGAGAGCCGGCCGGGCTGTCCCCCGCACCAGGGAGCCCCGGCAGGGCTCGGTGGCCCCGAGCGCGCACGCGCCACCTCCCGCCGCCGCCGCCCCACGTGGCGGCCGAGGGGCTGCGAAGCCGCCCCGCCTGCCTCGGTTTCCTTTAGCGTTGCCTTCCGTGACACTTAGGTCGTTTTCTCTGTAAACCGACGAGTTCGGAGGTTCACACACCCCCAAAAATCTAGAGGGCTGAATACCGCGTGGAATCACACTCAACTATGAGCACATGCGCATCTCTATGTACATATATATATTCATATGTACGTGCCTATAACATAAATGTGGGGGGGTGTGCACATGCCCTCTATATGTATATGGCTATAACATAATTTTATTCCAGTGGGGCAACTTCTGCTTTAATAAATAAGATGTTATGAAGGGAGGGTGGTCAGCCTGTTGGGAAGAACAACACGGGACGGGTGCGACTCAGCTTTCCCTGGCTTCTTAGCAGCTATGAACTGCTTGATATTTTTGGCTCAGCTCTATTATTATAATTTTTTTTTCCTTTTAAAAAATATGAGGCAGTAGGCTTCCTCCCAAGACACACTCAGGTGGGGCTACTTCTAACTGCTGACTTTCCCTTGGGTCACCTCATTTTATATAAAAAAAAAAAAAGAAAAAAAGAAAAAAAAGGACAACTCCCCCAAGACACACTCAATAAAACTCAGATTGCTGCTCCGTCTCCCTGCCCCGTCCCCCTGAGGCCCGGCAGGCTGCGTAGCCTCATTGCACACGCTGGTTGAGGCCTGCCAAATGGGTTAAAAAGGTTGCAGACGCAGGAGCCCTGACATTTATCACTTGCAAATGAGGGCCCAACCGTCATCTCCAAAGGAAGACTTACATTCTGTAATCCTTATTCCAGGGTACTTTTTGCTTACTTTATACCAGGAGCCTCGGTGAAAGTGAACTAACAGGACTCTGTTTTATTGCCCCAGGATTTAACTGACTCCCCGGGGGTGGCTGTTAAGCCCCCAAAGTCTCCCAGTGATCATTCTAATTTGCACATATCACCTGGAGCGAAGGGGATCTGCCCTCTGCCATCCATGCCCCCGCAGGGACGCTGGGCTTCTCCTCCAGCAAGGATCTTGTTTTATGATTTGTTCTACCTCCAAGCCGCTCTGGGGAGGCCTCTGTTGGTTTTTAGCTCCTTTTAGTTACAGAGAACTTTGACTGACTCCACAGTGGGTTTTGCCTGAATAAAAGGGGTAAGACCGCTCAGAATCAGTGCACAGTTAGGCACGGAGCCCAGCTGGGCCCATGCTTTTTGTATTGAGAGCTAGTGCTGACTACATATTAAAACATAACACAGATTTCATCTGTGCTATATAATATTAACCTTTTTCAAAGTGTTCATTTCTGTTTCATTCACTTTTATGACGTGAAGCTCCTGAGCAGATGGGACTGAGAAGTAGGGGAACGACTAGCACGGCGATGGATTCTGGTCTTGCCCAAGTCACCATCCATGCAGGGCTTAGAGGATCCATAACCTCACCTGCCCTGCATTTCTGAAAATAAGCAGAACTGGGCAATTCAGGGTGAATGACTAGATAAAAAAGAACTGCTTGTTTTTAATGAGAAACTCAAGCACTAATTAAAAATGCAAATAGAGAAATATTTTTCATCAGCTCTCAATACTTTTCCGCAAAGCATCCCTGAGAGATTTCCTATCCAACTGAAATCAAGAATTAACAGTTTGCCCTGGCCTGCTTGGAGGCTGGTTTGACCTACGTTAACTCAACAATATTCAGAGGGATTTAAGCAGCAAATGTGGAGATGTCTGAAGCCAGAATGGCCTTTTGAGTTTGTCCTTGTTGCAACTAAATAAGATGAAGGAGCTTATGTGGAATAGCATGTTACAGTCACAGCTTCTAGTTTGTTGGTTTATCTTTCCATTTGGAAGTTCAGAGGCTGCACTCCAGAAATTTCTGTCTAGCATAGAGCGTAACGTAATCTAAACCATATCCAGGTTTCCATGTGTTTCTACAGGCACTATTGGGCACAGCACTATCCATCCACACTTAGATCCAGGCAAGCTTAGCTTCTTCTAAAGAGTTAACGGCTAGATCCCCAGAAAAGTCAACCAGGCCTACATTTCACCCAGTTGGACCATTGGTTCCTTTAATAAAAAATGTCAAAAACACAATGATCATATCAACATGTTGCTCCTTCACAGGAACTATTTTGGCAGTCTGTTGTTCCAGGGCACATCCCTTAAAATCTGAGCCAAACACAATGTTTCTGATTTCTAATCTCAGGAGCTTCTTTCCCATTCATTCCCATTCTGCGCTTATGTGAGACACTTTTCCTCTAGAAGAGATATGCTTAAGAGAATGAAGTTGATTTGCAGAATCTGAGCAGAAAGTCTAAGGGATCTCCTGAGTGTGCAAAAATTCTAGGTGCTCCCCTGGTTAACCCTGCGTTAACACAACAACAGCCAGATTTGAGGTCAGGAATCTATTTTTCTCTGCTTTGGCTTGAGAAGCTCCCTTCAGAGCTGGGTTTTGCAAGAGCTTTTTGGTCTTCTCTTAGGTGTGGAAAATTATTCATTTCTGAAGATCATGTAAACGTTTTCCTGTAACAGACTCCCTACTTTTGCAGAGCCAAAGAGATTAGTGATTGCTTGGATCCTTTCTGACCCTCTTCATTCAACCCATAATTATCTTTAAGGCCTTTGATCTTTTGTACTAAAGATCTTGTGTCGTTACCAGATATCAGGGAACCTTTATGGCATGTGACTGACAGAATAGAAGACAAAAAGTATATGATCTGCTGAACATGTCCCAATTCAAGATGTACAGAAGTACAAGCCAGTACATCTCCCAGTTGCTACCACATTTTCAAAATCGAAATAGCTTGTCTTGCCATTAGGCTGAGGGGAGAGAGCAGGAGAGAAAGCACCAGCAGCTTCATTCATGGGGGAGATGCAGGCACTGCCAAGTATGATTATGAAAATTCTTCCTTTTCATATGATATTAAACTCTCCTCTTGGCAGGTCCGCTGACACAGTGAGTGTTTGTAGTGAAAATAACATGAGGCACTGAATTCTTTAATCCCAGTTCAGTTCTTATTATATTAGTTTGTTAATAGTCCTGGGAAATGCACAAAAACCCCAAAGCTGGGTCTCTGGCTCGGTGTTTAGGGTGGCTCTTGGCATTGCGTGAGCTGGAAAAGAGGAGAAACTCCTTTCAAAGGGAAAAAAAATGATCAGAAGAAATGACTTCTTGAATTTGAAGTCATGGAAATCAAGGCAAGGATTTTGCCCTTGTCTTTGCAAGTTTGCCTACCTTGCACCCACCTCCTGAAATTTGCAGGGCATGAGGTTTGGATCCTCTCAGAGAGAGTGTTGGTAATCAGCTCGGGATTTGGTTCCTTCTAGAATTCAAGATTTTATTCACATCTTGTAATCAACAGCAGGTGAGCATGGCCTAATTGGGGAAGCTGCACATCCGAAGAAGATACTGCCCATTAGGTGGGATGAAAATAAGTGCAAAGTTGGGAGTTTCTGGCCTGTCACAAGTATAAAGTGAAAATATATGACGTGACGTGAAAGGCTGCCTGAAAATGTAACAGGTTTTCAGTACCCTCCAAATGGGGGTGAACGAAGCTACAGTGAAGGCACTTTAGGTGAAGCTGTTTTAGCCTGTTATTGCAGTGGGTAGGAGCAGGCTCACAGTCAGTTACTGTGTCTGAAGTCACAGATGAAAACTTTTTAACATGCAATAAATTTATTGCTTATGAGCATGTGATCATAACTTAAAGAGCCTGGATGACGATTTACGGTGCTGCAGCTATAAATTTTGTTCCTATCTCCTGGTTTGGGTGGATTTCATCTAGAAAGCATCATTTCATTAAGGAGTTTTTTTTCAAGAAGCCACTCGATCATAACTGTTTCACTAGATCAGCCAAGGAAACAAAAAAATCATATAAATCTTATGTTGAATATCACCCTGATTGCTGGTGAAGAGTCCACGAGATAGAACTTTTGTCCAGAACTTCTTAGCCCGTAATTTAAATTGACAAATAACAATCAAAATATAATGGCCCTTTCACAGAGAGATAGAGAATGAAATATCATTTAATCAGTGATGTGTCAGCTATTATCTACCCTGTTTTCAAACAACCATGTCCTTGGGGACCAGAGGCCTTTCGTCATATAGTATTGCCTTTGGAAGATGATGTATTATAATCAGAGTACCTGATTTATAGCCCAGTGGCAGACACATACCCAAGTGAGAATGAAGCCTCTGTTGAATGGAACATTGTTGATGGGGTCTGAAAAGATCATATTGTAAATGCATCAGCCAGATACAGATTGGGATTGCTGCCTGTGGCACAGATGTGTCAGAGCACTAGAAAGAGGTAAAATGTTTTGTTCAAGAAGCATGCGGCACTAATGGAAAATTAAGAGTCCAGGCCCTATGCCTTGGTCACTGCACTAATGATTTTCTCAAATCACTACTGAATTTGCAGGTTGTTTTGGGATTCTGTCATCCAGCAGTGCCTTCACCTTGCAAACCTTCCCATACACATATAGGAAGTTGATGCTTGCACAGAGCTGCCCTGCAGAATTACAGAGGACCGTGCCAGTTACTACCTATTTCCAACAGATAGCAGTTATACTCAAGCATATATTCAGGTTTCTTCTCCTTTTGGCTCTTGCAAAGAGTTAATTTGAGCCAGTACAAACTCAACAGATGTTTCAAAGCTGTGCCCCTTGCTCTCTTCTTTTTCCCTCTCATTTTCTTTTTAGCTTAGAGTATGACAGTTTTAGGATGGAGTTTAAAACTCTACATGGCCGTGCACACAGCACCTCAAGGCAACCTCTATTTGCGCATATCTAGAGGAAAAGAAGAAAAAAAAGTTCCATTTTCCAAAAATTCTCCCCACTTCCTCTTCCCTGCCTGTGCCTCTAACCACGGCTGTATATGCAGTTAATTGAAATGGTGTTTGTTTTATCTTGAATAACCTTGTAATTGATTGAGGTGGTGGACAGCAAGACTCCAGAGTCATTTACATACCTGTGCATGGCACCGTAATTTCTAGGAGGCTTTCCACTGTTTTTTTTTTCCTTTTTTTTCCTCCCCCTAAAGAACTATACTGCCCTGTATATGCATGTTTGCATATATCTATAGCTCGTGCTATAGATATTCACATTCATATAGATCTCCCCACAGTCCATTCACTCTGGCTGCAACTGTCCATTTGCTGCTCATTGAGATCTTAGGTTACTTGGGGTGGTAAGACTGCTGGCACTCTTCCCTCCAAAAGAAAAACAGCCTGATTGGGGACTGCTTGCTTCTCACAAGGCCTCGATTGTGTGCGAGTGCCGAAAAAGTAACAAATGCAGTTTAATTACATTGGATGCTTGGTGGCTGGTTTGCAAATCTTTTATTTGTTTTGAGAAGTGCCCCAGCAGCAGCACTAAATTTTGTGTGCATTCGGGGAGCCTAATGCACCACTTATGCTAGGGGAGAGAAGACGGTCTAATTAACTGGGCTGCTGTCAAGCTAATAAACTAATGGAGAGCTTAAACAAATAAAAAAATAAAGGAAGTAGACATGATGGGGGAAAAATAAAGTAACTAGACATGAAGTCTTATGACGTGCATTTCCACCTTCCATTAAAAGGTATCCTTGGGCACCCAGAATTTTGAGGATGCAGTTTTATGTATCGTAATTCAAGGCCCCCTTTTAGGAGGCAAAGATTTAGCAGATCTATCCAGGAATGAGTAACAAGAAGGGAGCTTTTCCCATCCTGCCCAGAAACCAATTCCAGCTCATCAGAGTTGTTCATTTTGGAAAAGAGTCAGATTCAAATTCATGGGACAGAGGGGAGTGGAAAGCAATCAGTGTTTAAATCTTCTCTTTGCCAGGTTCAGATGTTGCATAAGGTTGAGGAAAATGTTTTATTATCCCAGCTAAGCCTGAAGTGTCAGATACTGACAGCATTTCAGAGACAGGATACTGGCCTTGATGGTCCAATAGTCTGACTCAGACTGACAGATTTTCTATTCCACCCTCTCAGATTGTTAGTTGTTCCTTTTTGTACGAGCCGATTTTAAACTAAAAAGGTTAAAGCAGCATGCACATTGCTTCGGGACAAGGCTGAAAGCAACCTCCCCGTCTGGCCATCATCAAGCACCAGACAAATTTAGAACTTCTCTCATTTGATTTCCCAAAACGCCAGCTGAGGCGGGACACGGCTGTTGTCTACAGCGGCTGTAGTGCACCTACAGCACCAACTGACACGGTTCTCACTGTACCTGGAGGGATCCGGATGATAATTTTTCTGATATGCTCCATGAGGCCATGGATAGCTCGTCATGTCCTGTGTCTGGCTTCTCAAAAGCAGAAGGCAGCTGAAGTTTTCTCCTTCACATTTCCCTAGAGATTTCCAGCTACATGAACTGCGGGGAGCATTTCTGACCACAGAGTTTGGACATGAGGAGAAGTGTTGACTCAAACACAGATTCTGACCCTTGGTCAGACTGAAAGGTAGACAGAGCCAAAGAGGCCTGGTCACCAATGGAGTTGCCCAACAAACTAGTGAAATCAATTTTCAGAAAATGCTTTAAACAATAGACATGGGGTAAAGAAGAACAGCTCTCCTCTCTCCATTTCTCACATTTGTTAAAGCTAGGCCCTTAATTTTTTCCTCCCTTTTACATGCCTTTCTGCATGCCCCCCTCTGAACGTGTTTCAGATGCTGTAACCTTCTCATATGAGACTTTGTTGTAGCATGCGCCTATGTTTCAGTTTTCAGCTCTTTCACTTAAATGAAGAGTGGCTGTTAGAGCCACATCTTGCAAGGCTTATTAGAACTCTATGGTTCTGGTAAGAACTCAGGGGACTCTCATATGTTTCTGGACGGTTTATTATCTGACCCAGTGGATAACAACATAGCTGGTGCACAGTGCTCTTCTCAGATTTGCAAGTGCCTGTGATATTTGGCCACCAGTGCTAATTAGGGAGATTCATGCTATATAAGCGGGGGGAAATACTGCCAGACTGTAGCTTGGAACACATTCTTTCAGCCCTACAGAAGTTTCTCGTTTGAGGGTCTATGGAAAATGATGGGTCGCAGCTAGCACGGGTTGTATCTGACTGGGACCACATGAGGCCGGGTGACACCGGGTGACACCTGGTTCTGGAGCGGTGCCACCCTCGGTTTGGGGCAGGCAGGCTGAATTCTGGGTCCGTTTTCAGAAGCGTTTGAACTCTCCGCTGTTTTCCCTTTCCTTGGGCTCAGGATGAAATATCAGCCGAGATGCTGCTGAGATTTCATGCCTGGATTTGACAGCGCTCCATGAGTGTGACAGCAAGTCAAAGCAGCAGAAAGATTTCATGCTCTGAGAACAAAAAAAAAAAAAACACACATTCTAAGTGCTTATTTTCCTTTTTGGAGATTTCTGCATTGACTAGTAGTTTCCTTTAAACTTGGAAAGTTTGAAAGGGAGGTTGTTGCGTACATTCTTGCAGCCCTCCCCATACGTTCTCCGCTGCAGACGGATGTTGTAGCACGTTGTGGTCAGGGTCGCACTCTGCCTCAATTCACATCCTCTGCAATCTTCCTGCACCCAAAGATTTCCTTCAGCACAATGTGGAAAAAAATGACATTGGTGCCATTGCCATTGCTAAGGTACCTCAGGCTGTGTTCTGATTAATAAACTAGAATTAATTGTTTTCACTCAGGAGCAGAGATATTGGCTGCCTTAGTTAATGTTGGCTAGAAGATGCTACAATACAACACAGCTGACAGAGAGAAAAACCTCACTGGAAGAGAAGAGAGACTTTCCTAAACTTTCCATTTCCCCTGTGTATGGGGCAGTTGTCTTTTCTCATCCCCCTCACAAGCCCAGCTGCAATAAGGTAGCCTGTATCAAAGCAAATGGGTTTGGGCCAGTAATTTTGAACCCACAGAGATAGATTTAGCCATTGGGATTCCCAGTTTATTTAGTGATGTGCAGACTTCATGAAAAAGGGCTGATGCATATTCGAAACAAATGTGTCCTATACTCCAAACAACCAAAACGGGACGGGATGGGACGGGACGGGACGGGAAGGGAAGGGAAGGGGAAAATTTCTCCAGTGAAGATAATTGCCATCTATTTTTTGATTTAGAAAATATGTAGAGGCATTAAAAATATCTTTTTAAACAAGAGATTTGAGATTTGTTAGTAGGAATCGTTGCAGAACCATTTTGATGGAAAGACTTGGGTCTTTAAAAATGCGCACAGGAAGAGCTGCTTGTTAGGAATATTGCATTCATTAACGAATCATTCTGAAGGCAGCTTCAGCCTCCAAATTGCTTGAAAACTCTTGATTTGAAATATTCCTCACTTGTGCATTCTGGTTAACCAGGCAGGTCTGGACCCCAGATCAGATGAGGAGAGACAGCTAAGTAGGAAAAAAAAAGGACAGTGAAAAACAAAGAGACTTCAATAATCTCTTCATCTGACACACAAGCATCATGATGAAGTCTAATTGCTTTCTTCTGTCCCTGGCCTGTAACTTAGTGCTTTTCTCTGCATTTTCAGAATGCCCAAGACATTTGGCTAACTCTGCGTTTTACTGTCACGTATCGGTGTGGTATAAACTGCCCTCCGTCACAGCAACAAGTTCCCAAACTGTTTTTGGTAAGGGGGACCTCATCTGCTTCTCACCTTCTTCGTCGATCCAGTAGACCTCAGCTTTATTCCTCACAGGTTATTATACATCATCTTTCTGTTATACACCACCTTTCTTTCTGGGTAGCTGCTAAGTGAAGTGAGGTTGGAAAGGCCTGTTTTGGAGAGCAGGTTTAAGTTGATGTGATCAGCACAGTCAGTCTGAGCTTTGCTTTGGTCTATGTTTGTCTGAGGAAATAGTCAAAGTAAGAGACTACAGGCAGCTTTAGCAAGTTAGAATAAAAAAAAGCAAACTCCAATACAACTCTAAAAACTGTTTTTTTCTGACACAGCAATACTTCTCGGCATATTTCCTCACAGTGTTTACAAGAAAAAGAATATTTTGAATATATCTCAACTCTCTTGAAATCAATGTACGTATTCCACTTCGAGGCACTCTCAAATAATACATTTTCTACGTGATAGATTCATGAAAGAAGGCAAAAATTTGTTAAAAAAAATCAGACATTTAGAGGTTTTCTTTTTCTTCCCCCTTTTTTTTTTTTCATTTAAACATGTAATAAATGAATTGCGCACAGATCCCGGATGGAGTTTCCAGTCTGAAAATAAAGATCAGCATTTGGTATTGCAGTTAGCCACAGATAAAATTCAAATTTGTAACACTTCATTTAGCAGAGTATTAACCCCTTGGGAAGTGAAAGGGAAACCTTCAGTGAACAAAACTCCTCAGTGTAGAGCAGGTAAAAATACATCTACTCCAGTTGTGCCCCTACGTGTTACAACGGCGTGAAGGTGACCAGCCCAGCTCCAATACGTTTGTTTAACTTGCTCGGAATTAATCAGAGCACTCTGGGATTAATAATTACTTAATCAAATAATCGCTTCGTGACTCCAACACTATCTTTTTTTTCTTCCAGCAGGCTGGAAATAAGACCTGTGAATATGTAAATTGGAAATGATTAGGGGATTAAGTTTCACTCCTCTTTTTTTTATTATTTGGAATAAAAACAGCCTGCAGATCCCTCTAAGCCAAGCTATGTCTCTGAATTACAACACCAGCGCCTGTCGGCTGTGATAATTTCACTTCATTAAGTTCCAGATATAAATAGAGAAAGTTTCTTATTTTTTTTCCATGCACCACCTTTAATAAGCAGGGACTGGAAACACAGGGGTTATTGATCCACGCAGCTATTGGGTCTTTGCGAGTCTACTGTAACACTGAAAGAAGACCAAACACCTTCTACCTGTTCGCTTGTGCAGCCAGGGACAACTAATCTCTGTGGAAGCCATTTTAAAACATTTGCAGAAACTGCCCCAAAAGCACTGCGAGAATCAGAGTGTCAGCTACACCATGCAGAGGGCTGCAAAATAAACACGTGGGATAACTCCGTGGCAGTGGAAAATGTCAGCAGGACCTAAGCCAAGACTTCAAGGTTACATAGCTAGTGTTAAGCATCTTTATGTTGGCTACCAAATAATTTGGTTGATTTAGTGCTAAGCAACCAGTGTCCGTTAATCTGCAGGGAAGGCATGTGCTAAGACATCTCTGTAACTGTCCCCTGTAAAATAAAGTACTTTATGCTCTCTCTGGCACCATCTCTGTCATATATGAGCAGGCCGCAGTGTTGAAAAGTCCTGCCCAGTGGCCAGGACGTGGCCCACAGTTGGGTTTTAACCACGGCAGCCTGTTGTATCCACTGAATATAGAGGTTTTGCAATAAGGGGTATTCCCTTGCGCCCTGTTGGGCGCTCACAACTTCCTTGGGAAAGGGGGACATTGCTTTACTTCCCATCTTACAAGGTGATAGGAGAGAACAAGGCTGAAAACACTTTACTCAAGCTCAGAAAAAAGAATTCTATGGTGAAACAGAACTATAATCTCCCCAAAATTACAAGACCACGTCCTTTTTTTCCCCTGTCTTTGGGAACGACTAATAGATCAAGGCCCAGAAGGAAAGGAAGTCCCAAATTTTGCACTAGAAATCAAGGCTCCTCTGCCCTAAACCAGAGAGAAAGCTGGAGGTGAGGGATCCATGGTGCTACAAACACCTATGACGGACAGATGAATAAATGCGAGTTAGATGTTAAGTGAAAATGATTTGGGGGGATCTCAGCTTCCTCCCAGCTCAATGGCCCAAGAATCTCGGTGGAATCCGGGCATGGCCTCGTGTGAGTAACAGCCCGTTGCTGCTCAGGGAAGGATCCAAATACTTGGTTCATATTATGTAAATTCAAGCCACAAGCTTTAAGTATTCTTTTTTAATAACACCACACACGTGGGGCTTGTTAAGTGTTATTCATTACTATAGCAATTCTTAAGGCATTAGGAGGCCTTGCAACTCTGGAGTAGAAACTGAGCCACTGGAGCTAATTCTTAGAAACACCTTGTGGATTGTGTGCATTTTGCAGACGTTTTCTGAAAACTCTGATGGTGATTTCCTGAAAAAAAAAAGTGAAAAAAGAAAAAAAAATTGCTGTGTAACTGTAATGCTGCTCAGAGAAACCTTGATATTTTTAACAGTATTCCCAGGTACGCTAAGCCTAGGTGTGCTTGAAATCGAAGTCTAGGAATTAGAGAACACAAACTTCATTTATTCAAGAGCAACTGGAAAACGTGAATGTGTTTCTATGGAGATGGGGTTATTTCCTTTCCCACAATTCAAATCTTTTCCACAGGTCTTGTTTCATTCTGGTTACCCTAATGTTTTGTTGAGGAGAATTTTTTGGATTTTGATCTCAAGAGTTGGACAAACTCCAGGCAGAACAATGAAAAAGTCGTAAATCACTTTAATAGATATAACAAGAAGAAAAAAAAGGCAGAGAATTGGAGAGACTGAAATATGGCAGTCCAGCACATCCATCAAACACAGAATACCCTTCTTGAGGTACAGGAGAACACACTAATTAAAGACAGTTTAGAGTGAACTGCTATGGTATTATAAGTGGCTTTGATGCCTGAGATGCAATTCAAATTTGTATATAAAAAAATGTATTTTAAGAGCCAAAAGGAGTCACTGAGACTTAGGCGATTAATCACAAGGCCTATTTTTGCTTCTTTGTGTGATACAAGTTGTGAGGCAACTCACTAAATTTTGCTTGGCGATATCTGAGCCGTATCTAACTGATGTCTCTTCCTTGGAGGGTACCAGGTGGTTTTGCATTTCCATAGGGCACCTTCCCTGCTTTGAATGAAGAGAATGCAAAATGAAGCATAAGCTATAGAGCACTGATTTTTCAGTTTGCAGTCCTTAGGAGGTTGCTAGAGAAAATGCAGGTTTTCTAATGAATGCAAGCATGAGACTAAACTCGATTTAGGTATTTTGTATGGAATATGCAAGTGGTCCATGGACCGCCCAGGAGTTTGTGGCTCACAGCAGGAAAACGTATGCTGAGGATGATACAGATTCTGCTCATTGCCTAACTCCACCAGGGACACAGTTTGATTCTGGATATGCAAAAACAGTGACATAATTGAGAGCAGAATTTGGACTACTATAATTGACTAGCACATTCACCTGGCCCACATTATGGACCCTGTATCTGCTGGTGAAATAAAGAGAGCAATAATATGACAAAGAATATTCAGTCTGTTAAATGTACAGAGAAACACAGAATTGCTGCTGGCCTGTCCTTAGTGAGGAGTCATCTGTCATCGCTGAGGAATTGTTCAGATGTATCTGACAAAGTGTTGCACATTATTTGTACACGTTACACAAATCTTGAGTGGGTCTGGCCACTTCGGCCACTTGGAGCTTCTAATGATATTGCTAGAAGTCTGTAGCAGGTGCCTAAAATGACATTTTTGTTATTACATTATATCATGCCCATTTCAGGAACTCTAAAATGGTTTTGTAATAATTTTTAGCAATGTAAGGGGGACCAAAAATTATAGAGTATAGATGGAGAATATTTTAAGACTTTTTTCACATCTGCTCTAAAGTACAGTATACACAACCTTTCTCTTCAAAAACTGATAAATGGTTTAGCCATTATTTAAAGTTCGGGAAAAGGCAGTTACAGAAATAACATTTTAATGTATTCCAGATTAGACTTCATGCTATATTTGTAATAAAGACTTGTTTCCAACATTGGTTGGCAGATCACTCATATGGACAATTATCCAAATAGCTATTAGGATACGATTGCGCTCATTTCCAGGCAATGCAGGATTGCCAGAACTCAGCTTGGCTGGCAGTTGGATTTTGGTTTGACTTTTGGAGAAAGCCACAAGAATTTGTCAGTCGCCTTGGCTGTAAGGGAGTCTTCTTGCCTTGAGGCTATTCTTTTTCCTCTTCAAATATAGAAGGCAAAACATGCTCTTGTTTGGTTTGGGTTCCTTTTTATTTTATTCATTATCTCTCGTTTAACGGCAGTAGGAGGAGAGGATTGAGATGTGACTTCGTTAGGAGGTGACAGAGCTCTGATCATTCATAGGGAAGGGGCAGGTCATTATGAGAAGACCACCTGGATTCTGCACGGTGAAAACTGAACAGAAAATCAAAGGTCATGGGCTTCTTGCACAGGGGGCCGGGAGCTGAAGGGAGGTACCCAACGCCAAGCTAAATCAGCGCTTGCTGGGAATGGAGACTCCCTCCTTCTGCATTATGCTAATGTGTCGTTTGGCAGTTCTGAATCATGCTGCTAGTTTAGTCAGGAGCTTGAGGCGAGGAACACCAACTCCCTGCGAAGGAAAAAGCTCCCCGTGTGCCAGGGAACATGTTCTGTGGTGGGATGACGCCACCATTGAGGTCACAGATGCGGTGGTCAGGAAGCTGCTCCGTACCCAAAGATAGGTGAGGTCCACGATGGCCCGTGAAGCTCCCAGTAACTCCTATAGTTACCTCTGCTAGAGCTTACAGCAGAAACAGGTTCATTATTTATTGCCAGGCCAGCGTGGGTGCTGCTGAGACCAGTAGCCAGCATTCTTAGAGAGGAGGTCTCTCTCTTCTAAGACTTAAAATAGGTGATTGCAAGACCTTAAATACAGCACTTTAGTGACTACACTCACTGTTCTGCCCTTTATAAAATGAAGATAATAATTTTGGACCCAGAGTCACAAGCAGTGCATTGATTTGTGGGAGATAATGTGCTCCTTGGGACAAGATGGGATTGGATACAGGACCCAAAGCTGCTTTGCTCTTTTGTATTTTAATAATCAGACAAAAGGCTTTGGATCAACATATCACATTAACTGCTGGCTGTTGCCAGCATTTCTGAAAAATACCCTTCCAAACTCATGTTTCTCAAGATGGGGGGACGCACCAGGGATAAAACTTCTCTTTGCTCGTCACGAGCCACGATAATAGTTGCAGTCCTGCATCGCAGCCGAACAATGAAGCTTCTAAACAGAGGGGCAATAAGCCCAGTGCAAATGAAAGCATTTGAAGAATACGACAGGCCCTTCATTATAAGGCAATTTTAAGATCAGCTCTGAGCTCAGCATTGCATCTCCCTGTAAAGGCTTTTCCATGGGGTGGAATACTGCAATATTTAATGTATAGCAATCCTTTCTTGCTGGCTACGCTCCAACACAATGACTGCACCAAAAGGGCTGAGCCATATCGTACCAATGGAGCAGAAAATTGCTTCAAGGCTAATAGCAGTAACACTTTGGCGAAGCTAACCCTGTAATTAGCAGCAAAGCAGCACCCATGCCCAATAGGCCTATTGTGTCCGCAGACGATTTTGCTCTTTGGTGCAAAGGAGAAACGTGTGTGCGAGCGAGAGCGAGTGTACCGAGGTAATCCCCGTCCAGCACGTTAATGATGAATGTGCTGTAGTTGGCATAAAGTGGAACACATGCCAAGATGAGGCCCTCTTGTTCCCTGCAGTCCCCCACCTACGTTCGCCCAAACACCACATTATATTTTTAGCATTTTTATTTTCTTGGAAAAATATATAAACTGCAGTTATAAAATGTGTTTAAACAAATGAAATGGAGCTAGCAGGTGTACAAAACGTCCTAAAACGCTTCCCATGGCTGCAGTTAAAAAAAAAAAAAAAAAAAAAGTAAACTTAAACAGTTCCATAGTGGAAAAAAAAATCTCCATGTAGAGTATATAAATGTCACTTTTCCATACAGCCCAGTCAGGTTCATTTTTGACTCCTAAAATCAACCTAGAGTCATTCTTGTTTTGGATCTTCCTTTCTCATACAGATGAAAGGGGTGAGTTCTCCTGTCACCATTTGGGAGCACATAATATCTACAGCACGAACATTGCTTTAAATTTTGAGCTTCCCAGCACACCACATGGAAAGCTAATCTCCACTGCTGTAGATCTCTTCTATTATTTACTGGTTTTATCATCTTCATATTCATCTTGGAGAGAACTTAAGTTCAGACTTTGGAGATTATCTATATTCAGGATTTAGTTTTTTGTAGAACATGATTGCACTTATTGGAGGATTGCTGGCACTGCATGGAAATATAAACATATATGTGCATATACACACACACACATATTCAAACACCTACAGATATATACACATATATAAAAAGGAGATGTCTGCCCAAAGTATTTATAATCAAAATATTCCCATTAGTCAAGAGACAAAGATAGATACAAAGAGAGAACTAATTCATTCTATGTCGGGCTGGTAACAGATTCTGTGTTGTGCTTTTGCTGCCTGGTTTTGGTAGACGCCTATAGGAAAAGTGACAATTATTGAGATTAAAAATCAACGTTGGACAATAAAAAGTGACTGTCTGCTTAAAACTGAGATAAGGTATTTCTCTGTCCTAAGGCTAAGTTTTCATTTTCATGCTGTTCTTACCAAAGTTACCAAGAACCACCTCATAAAAAAACACATGCGGGATGCCTGGTGCTTGAGGTAACAGGTATTCAAGGCAGATTTCTTGAGCATATTTGCTCCTTTTTGGTATCACTCTTATTTTGCTTTGGTCACAGACTACAGAAACACACAAGATCCTTCCATATTTGCCATCTGCAAGCCAAATTCTAGAAATAAACCCCCCATGTATTCTTAAAGTCCCCTTTTGCTGTCTTCAGTTGGGCAATGGGCTTCTGGAACAGTCCAACAGCCCAATTTCTTTCTGGCAATCAAGGAAAACAAAATACATTATTTTTAAATTAAACAAATCCTCATTGTTTTTCCACGGGAAATTACTCAGAGTGCAGTAAAATGTGTCACATTCACATTTCCAATCGTTCTGAAACAGTTTGGTTCTCTAAGTAATTCTTCTTTAACACGTACAGTTCATGCAAGATCAAAATTTATTAAAACACATTCTCCCACCTCTGCTCACTTGCTTAAATCCAAGATACCCTATTTAACTCTGTTTCCACTCTGATAGAAATGTTCTATCAATTATTTTTAAAGGAAAAAAGTTAACACTCATTATATGAATCATTAAGTAAATAAACTACTGATTTCTATTGTTCTACATAATTAAGAGTTTTTACATGATAACCAAATTTCAGCTAAGCATCTCAAAATACATTCTGGATTAATTTAGGCTTGAACAATTTTCTGAAATGCCTGGATCAGATCCTCAGTCCTGCTTATTTTGACATCCACTGTTGCTCTGGTACATTAATTTGATTCTCTAGCCCCATTTAGGGTGCTGAAATAAGCATTAACATGCAATGTTGACAAATAAATATAGGTGGATTATTCCCAGTGGTGTGTCCAATTATCTTTTAATAGGTCATTTGCATCTGAATGAATGATTCATCGTGTCCCTGCTCTACAAAGTTAGATACCTGTTTTAAATTTCTTATCTCCTAAGTGGCTGGGAGGACAAGTTCTGCAAAGGGGTGGGATTCGGGTATAAACTGAAGTGAAAAAGGAAAGAGGAAATGGAGAGATGTTTCTCTTGCCTGGGATATGTGGTTTGTGCAAGAGAAACTGAAGGAGGCAAAGACAAATGATAGTGTAAGAGATCATTTTGGATTCTAGAGGACTGATGACTTCTTATCTCGTATAAAATTATCATTGTTTGAGTTTCCATCAGCTTTTTGATATCCCTATCTCTTAACACAATTACAAGCCTGTTTCCCAGGAATGGCTCCTTAAAGCCTGAAAGATCCAGCTGCCGCTACTGACCAAAATACAACAACATGGCACTTGGCCGGGCTCTGGACAGCCCATGACGTACCTCAGACAGTGAAGAACTAGGGGAAAAATTGCTTAAAAACCGTGATCCACATGTGGCATGAAGTTTAACTTGATGATTTACAGTGAGGCTGTTAGCCCTGGAGCTGTGTATTCCTGCCTGTCCATATGCACAGACAAGTGAAATCCTTTCAAAAAACAGGGTGGAAATTTCTGGCTTCTCCAGGAGCCGGCCTGGTTCCCAGCAGATCGTGGTTTGGATTCCCAGCCTGGCCCTGGCGTGCCGGTTCTCCCCCGGCTTGCCGCAGCGAGATTGAGTTTGCTGTTTCTGGACTGAAATGCTGAACAAGATCCTGGAGCCTCAGGTAGGCGACGTTTCACCATAGAGCAAGCGAGCCCTGCCTGAGGTCTTAGGGAATGGAACCTCCTAGTTAATAACTGGCAAAGCCACCGGAAAGGAACAGAGCTGCCATCACTAGGTAACGTATCAGTGCTTGGCGTTCGGTTTCTTATAGGTAAAACATAAAAATATGACAGTCCTCGCATTAGTGGTCTAACTACTGAAAAGTGTGTGCAGAAAGGGAGCACCGTTTCCTTCCATCTGCTATTAAGGACCTTGCAGATGTGCCAGAAAAGGGAAAACCGACCTCTGGAAATCCAGCAAAAGGTCTTTTCCCCTTTAAATCATTAAAGGAAAACTTAATGATGCATCAATTTGCACGGCGCATTTCAGCCAGATGCGCCGAGGCATTCTGGATATTCAGCTGGCTGCTTTGAAGACACTGAAGCTGCTCATTTCCTTCTTAGACTTAATAGAGTAGATAGTAGCAACTACATTTCTCTTTACTGATCTGGTAAAGGTTTGGAAGCTGTTGTGAGTAGTAATAATACCTGTTGCTGAATTTAGCTCCGCTTTACCCAGCATGTGCTAGTTCCTCTTTGCAAGATTGGCAAAAATAACAGCATCTAGGAGCAAAAGAACACTCAGCCCTGTGCAGGGACAGATGAAAGACAAATTTGGCTGACAAAAAACTGAGGCATAAATGAATGGTTATGATTATGTTCAAAATGGTGATGATGAAAAGAGAAAAGCCTGTGTTTTCCAAGGTCCTTTTAAATGCAAAGACTCATCTGTAGCCACCAGATGCATGATATGAAATTTTCATTGGCTGTAGACCAAGTTAGGGACAATGCTGTACGTGAAGCTTGCTCATGTGACCAATGTTATGCTTCATTTTCATCAGTGCTGTCCATGGAATATTAGATATTCTGGCAGTTATTTAATAAGGCAAATGCACACAAGGAGCCCTTTAAGGTAAAAAGTAAAATAATCTCTATTTTCTCTTCAGGAGGTTTTGGCAAATGGGAAAAGATGGAGAAGAGGGAATAAAAAGTGTACATGAAACAAAAGTTATAACAGTCTGTCTAACCAATTGGTATAATTAAGTTTTACTTCAGCCCTCAGAAAACCCCAGGGAAGTTTGTGGCATCCTAGTTCATGTGCATACTAAGCAGGGGATCGTGTAACCTTCATGCAATGTTGGAAAAGGTTGTTTTTTGAAGAGTTATAGCTCTCATTTATAGCAGTGTCTGTCAGAGGTGGCTCTTGTCTGCAGTAGTTTTAATCCAGTTACATCTGGTTGCACAAAGATGAGCAGGATTCATGGAAATTGCCCAAATTACATGTGGAGGGAATATAAAGGAGGGGAGGAACATGAGCTAAACTGGATCGGTTGGACTCCAAGACACCCCTCAAACTGGCTGGTGGTGGGAAGGTGACAGGGTGCCCCATGTCCTATGTGAAGGAGAACTCAGCTCCTCCATGGCCCCATCTCCTCCTTTCTGGCCGCTCCTCAGGTGCTGCTTCTCCTTGTGGAAAAACAGGAGGAGGAGCAACCTCTTCAACCAAGCTGAATAGTAGAAGTGAGTAGATTGGATTAAAAGCCAATATTGGTTTCTTTAAGACATGCTCATCTGCCCCAAAAACATAAGTTTACTCACCATAAATAGGCTTGATTGCTGGAGCTTCTTACAAAATAGGAGCTGGTCTTATGCCTTCACCTTGGCCTCTTTAATACTTAAAACTATCAGTTTACACTGAAATTATTTCTTCAATTCATCACTAGGGTAAATCCTTAGCTGCTGAGATCAGTCTTGGTGCACTGCGGTGAAATTGGATAAAATTTGCATTGGAACTTCATCACAAATAAAAAAATGTCTTTTTCATCCTAAATGGAAATTTCCACAAATTCACAGAAAAACTTTTTTTTTCATTTTTAGTTCAAAAAAACTGAAAACAGAAAACTGATTCCTTTTCAGTGTTTTCTGATGACACATGAACATTTATTTTTTCTTCATGAAATCTTCCCTCTCCTTAAAAGAGAACTAGAGAAAAAGTGGTGAAACTATCATAGTGTTTATCTTATTTATAACCACCTATCACTAACTTAAAACTTGGCTTTATGTTTTGCTGCTGCAACTGGCAAATACATCAAATTCCCCTCATGCACTGCCTGCTAGAAAATGCAAGTCTGTGCTGTGGGAGCTGGTGACATTTTCCCGAGTGGCAGCGAGAGCCTCTCCAGGTCTGCTATGGCATTCCCAGGGGCTGCAAGCCCCAAGCTTCTCTTACGGCTGTGATTCATTCCATGGGATTGCTCTCCATGGTGAATATTGGAGGGAATGTCAAAGCACTCATGGACAGAGCTGAAAAAAGTAGTGGAAGAGATTTTCTGCCATATTCACTCCAGTTTGAAAGTTAATTTTCCTTTGAACGTGTTCATCTTTATGATTGTTTTTCTCTAATCATTTAAGTCTAAGTCTGATGTGAGGAAATATAAAATCATTTAATGTTCTGACACTTGTGAATTTTGCTCAGCTTTTTGTATTCACTTAGCTGAGCAGGCTTTGTAGGAACATCCTGGCTACTTGATCAGTCAATTAATGTAATTAAGCAACAGAGCCCAAATAACTCACTCTCTGTATCTATATGTATAAAACATCCTCAGACCTAGGCAGAACTGACTCAACAGATAGATTATAAAAGCACCTTCAGTTATATTTAGAGGTGTTTCTTTAGAGCTGCTTAAAAGCCCATTCCAATAGCAGCGCATGCTTTCACAGCCTAGCAAATAGATCCGTTTTCATCTGATGAGACTGCAGAATTTTTGGCATGTACTGTAGGCTGCACATTGGATTTTCACAGTTGCAATTGGCAATGAAGACCAGGACTTATTTGCAGAAGAAATAACGGGATTTCGAAATGATATTTTTCTCCTGCTGTAAAGATCATCACTGTAAAGGAAGGCATGAGAAGACTTTGTGTATGAACTCATTCATGCTCATTCCAGTCTAATGGTCTTCCTGAGAAGACCTCAACCATGATATCTCAGTGTGAACGCAGGGAAAAACAGACCAAAGAGGAAGTGCCATGCAAGTTATTTTACCATATAAGCTACTAATGAGAGTCAAAATTATAAATTCTGATGCATGCCTCTCTTTCCCCCTCTGTAGCCCTCTCTGCAGTCCCCAATATCATACAGAGTTTAAACAGACAAACATTCCTATGGTATTTCTAGATCAGGGGATATAGGTTTACGAAGGCCTTACAGAGGGATTTTTTTTTAAACAATGCTGTTATAGAACATGTCCTCACAGAATATTCAACCCTAGCACATTTCCATTTTGGGCTTGCAACCAGGTGTGTCTGAGCAGGGTTTTACCCAGCATGATTCCTGGAACATGAGGGCAGCTTGTCTCCATGTGCTTTCCCCAGCAGCTTCTGTTCCTGAACAAGCAGTTCTTTCCTTGCACGTAAGTCACCTACATGCTAGGAAAAAAAAAAAAAAAACAGGGGGAACCTGCAAATAGCTGGATAAAGTCCTCCAATTTACAGAGACATCTTCTTTTAGGGGACTTCAGCTGTCTCAAAGGCTGGGACTGTGCATGCACTTCCACGGTACTCTGCTTTTTCTGCTTATAACACCCCCTAGGAAATCTGCTCTGTGACCTGAACACCTGAACCAACAAATAGTAAGTGGGGGTGATCAGGACATTTGCTTCAACCCTCTCGCGTTAGCACTGTGGCCCAGAGCAGTAATCCCAGCTCAGGTCCATCGCAGTTATCCTGAGCACTAGCAAGAGCAGCATGTTCCTCTGGGGCTGGACATCCCTGAATCCCTCTTACAGGTGATCCTCAGCTGCTTATTGAGACTGCCAAAACCTCACATTTTATACATTATGTTTTGTAGAAAAACCTGTTTGAGCTGCTCCTCTATGGTTTTCGTGGACCTGGTTAGACGCCTGCCAGGGATGGCCCAGGTTGATACCACATTGCGTCTTCAGAAGGGTGGATTGGGTGATTTCCTGAGATCCTTTCCAGCCCGACTTGCAGGATTCTAAGCTTTTTTTTTTTTTCCTTTATAAGTTCTTTTGCATCAAACGTCTTTATTCCTTTCCCAGGCTATCAGTCTCCTTACTTCTCCTAAGCAATCACCTGCCTCTCTAGTGCAAAGCGTTAAAGCCACCCCACTAATCACATAAGGGTTAAAAAACATGATTGGTGGGCAAAGACCTCCCCCCCTTTTTCCTGCAAGGTTGGTTGAAATTGTGAATAGAGACTGACAGCTTGCCTGAGTGTTTGTGGTTCCATTTGAAACCACAAGACCCAGAAGCACATAGTTTAGATTCAGTGTCTTTCTCTAGCTAACACGAACCATTTGTTCGAGCAGCTTGGCTATCTGTTGGAGAACAGTTTTGCACCAGGATCAGCCTTGATTCACCCCAGACGGCCAAATACATTCAGATGGAAATCCCAAGAAAAAAAGGAAAATTTCCCCAAACAAAGGCTTGCATTTACTTTTTGTTGTTTATTTTTGAAGCTTGTAAAGGAGCTACTAATATCCTGGTTAAAAAAGAAAAGCTGAAATGCCAGTCAAAAGCATTGCCAAATCAGATTGTGTTTACTTCAAAAATACATTTTTTCATTGCCTTTTTTTAAAGGCAAAAATCTTGTAAAATAATAATGTCATAGCGGATACGTGAAGAAGAGACTGTAAGTAACTCTGAAATATATTTAGACTAATATTTTCAAATTTGGCTGTGTAAAGGGAGGCACATAGAAAGGCTAGAGTTGAGCCATTAAGGTGCCATGCATAAAGTGCTTAAACATACACCTAATTTTAAGCATGTACTTATGCTGCTCTGTGCACAGTGGGCCTTAGGTTCAAGTACTTTATTACTAATGTGCTATAGAAATTAAACCCTCTTTGTCTGAATTTGGAAAATTAAAACACGTATGAAGGACTGTCCAAATTGAAGCATTTTGCACGGCTGCAGGAGAGTCCATGCACATTATTATCCAGTGGGTCTCCCCCATTTCTGCTTTGCTCCCATGTAACTCACACCCTGGCTGAAATGTGCCAAAGCCACCACGGAAAGCAGGACTTGGCACAACATCTCGTCGGGAACTGTCTGCAGAGATGCCGTGCAAGTGAGCAGCCCTTACAGCTAGGTAGGATGGAGGTTATGTATTTAAGTTGCCACTTCCCACGTGGAAGCATAGTGAAAGACAGAATAAAAACACTCTTAGTACCCATGTTTCAAGTCTGCAATAGGCATCAAACTACCGCAAAGTACCAGGAAGGGAAGGTAAAGTGAACTAAGATAACATTCATTTCCCCTAACTTAAACTCTCTAAAACAGGAGTAGTAGGCTGGACTTGTACCCTTCTGGTTTTGCAGTGCTGATGGCCCCGTGGCCATTCCCGTCCCCCTGGCACACCACAACCGCCCCGGAGCTGCGGGAGCGCTGCCCTTCCCTGCTGTCAGCAAGACACGTCTCACTCGTTCCAAAGAACCAGCTTCTGCCCCAAGCGCACCCACACGAGGCAGCATCCCAGCCCTCGGACTCACATCAGCGCCTGAGACGTGAAAGCGGAGTAACGCAATGAGTTACAGTGGTGAGGCCATAAACCAAGTGCTCAGCTACCCCAAATCACAGGTATTAGGGGCGAAATGAATTCTCCTAAAACAATTTCCCATTCATCTCGCCCCCAGGGTTATTCATTTTATCTTCCTCCTTTCAGATACTCTTAAATATTACATTACAACACACCAAACTGCGTTCTGCACCCAGCAGCTAAGTACCTTGGAAGAAAGAAAGAATCTTTCTCTGCTACGTGTCTGTCTCCTAGGAATAAGTGACCATAAAATCCGTGTATGTGTGAAACCACAATATATTCCCCTGTTCTGTCATTAAAAGCCACTCACAACATAAATGCGAATCAGGGGCGGGAAGGCGCTCACCAGCAAGGAGGAACATGCAATTTCATACCATGAGTTCGCGTCTCCGAAAGGATTATTTCTGGGAAGTCAGGAAAACATACATTTTGTTCTAGTATTATGGGAATATTCAAGAGACGTCTAATGTTGCTGCCTTTTAAGCTATTACATAATCATATATATATATATAAAATATATATGTTCTGTCTTGAAGCAAATGAAAACACCTTCCCTGGCTCTGTGATTTCTGCTGCATGGAGTAGCACGTAGGTAAAGGTGGGATGACAGCGTTGTCTTCCCATACTTCAATATTTTTCTCTAGCCTTACAGTTCCAAGACTAAGAAGGCATCAGGACACATCAGGAGTCCTAGGATGTGACAGTATTTTCTTAAAATATTAGGAAGGAAAGAAATGCAAAATGGTTAATTCTTCGAGCGTTCTGTTTCCATTTAGTGTGTTTTACTTGCAAACGTGGCTTCAAATGTCTAGGATTATCAGACCTTTTTGATGAATGATATTATGACAAGTCACTTTTACTGTTTTTTCTATTGGGAGAAATCATGTTTATGGAAACATAGGAGGGAGGAAAAGATAGCTTCAGGTTTAGGTTTTACTTTCCTATAAATAAAGCTTTCTGAACTGTGTCACATTTGGAAATGGAATTATTTTCTGTAAGAAAAATAAAAATCAGGATGATATTTAACTAAAATAAGATTAAAACAAAAAAAAATTAAATGAATAGAATGAAATAATATCACTTTTACCAACATGGAAAACTTCTACTCTTAAAAAGCTGAAAGACTTGAGTGTTGTAGCTCCCAAGAGGGTGCAGGAAAGTTTTCCTGGTGTTAACAAAAGTGCAACTGCCTCCTATGGATGAGAGTAAAGAGCCTGTTTGAGGGTTTCCTATTCCCCAGGGGAAACCAGCCCTTCCAAGAGGAATCTGGAGATGCAAAAGCATCAGGTGAGTGAGAGAGATGGGGAGGAGGAGGCAGAGATCCCCTCACTGGGGAGGGAGAAGATGCCCAAATGGCCGCAGGGCCATCCGAGGAGGAAGGGTCACCTGGGCACGTCCCGGTACCGGCTCCTCTCCACAGCATTGCTTGGGCTCATGTCATCCCAGCGTCTCAGAAGCTGGTGGGTACCAGGCATTGAAAAGCAAACAAGATAGGAACAAAATTATGAACCCAAATCCGTGAGTAATTTATTTTTAGTTCATATTTTTCCTCAGATCTCTGCAGATCGGTTCCATACACCCGCTAAGGTACCTTGGTTGAGCAGCGTGCAGCAGTTCCACAAACGTGAGGGAAATTGCTGCATCGCCATGAAGGGACGAGCCAGAGGCTCTGGGGCCCACGGGCAGCGTCTCCCTTATGGAGACGCATGGAGCAGGGTGCCAGGCGCAGGTGACCTCAGGCACCCCAGACACTCGTCTGCTCCAGGTTACAGCTGACTGGAATCCTGAGGTTTTACTGGCCTGGAGCCAGTTCAAAACCCACTCGAGCCACCCGAGTAACGTTGCAAAGACTGTATTGTTTGAAACGTTTCAAAAGTTCTACACACAATCTGGCAGCCTTCCAAAACCTTCTTAAATGAGCCAAAACTATCAGCAGCCACCCACCTTCCTGTCCATTATCCTCTGATTAATGACATTCCACCAACAGGGTCCGGCATTCAGGATCTCCCCACTGCCCAGTCTCCGCATAAACACCATCTTCGAGACCTGCAAATTTTCTGTGCAATTTGCAGCCCTATTTTACACGGGGGTGTCTCTTTGTAGCACGGTGGCCGTGCAAAAGAGGCTTCTCAGTGGGTGAGAGAGACCAGGGCTTGGGACATCTTCTGAAACCCAAATTAGAGCAAAGCAGGAGAAACCAAATCATGTTAGAGGTACGATGCTCCGTTTCCATAGCTGTTTTGGGGCTCCTTATCCCTCGGTCTTATATCTTCTGAGTCCAAACAGCCATAAGAAATAAGCAACAGCAGAGCTGTTTGGTTAGAATAAGTCATTGAACAGATTTAGCTCTATTAGGGAAAAGAAAATAAATGTTTACTTCCTGCTACAGATAGGAGACACAGCTTGTAATTCACTGTAGGTGCTATTTAGGCCTCTGCCTTCGTGGCCGTGCTGTTCCCTTACACAGCATGGAACAGCAGGGTATTTCCAGGTAAGATGCTTGGAGACACATATGGTCATTTGAGCTTATGCTAAAACATCCATCGATCAGAACTGGCAGGAGCTGGGCAACATTGCCAGTGAACCCCGACATCACTTCCAGGAGCAGTTTAAGAACAGGTAAAGAACTATGATATTACAAGGACTGAATAGGTAAGAGGGGTACATAAATCAGCTTGGGGATAAGTACTTTCAGCAGCCACCTAAACCGATGACGAATCATGGCGTAGAAAAGGACGAGCGAATTTCTGAGAGTTTCTACCTTGATACCTGAGCAGGCAACAGAAGATGAGCATCTACTCTGGTATTTCATCGAGAGGTGGGCATCAAAATTCCTTAAAACCCTGATTCGCAAGTGCTGTAGCTGTTACACAGAGAATGATTTCTTTGCCTCTACTTTTTTAGGCATTAATCCCTTGGAGAAGTAGGCACAGGAGAGGGAAGCAAGGGGCTGCAGTATGTTTAGGTTTCATGGCCTAGCAGGTACACTCAACACCACTCTGAATTTGGTGCTACGTATTTATAGGCATACATTTATGTGCGTAGGTGTACGTGAGCTGCTGCATATGTGTGTGTGTGCGTGTATATATACACACATCCATGTATATATAGACAGATGTCTATATGAATAAATAGAAAAATATAGACAGATCATATGATTTTTTAAGCACGCTCATTTCCACGAGAAGCTACACAGCACATATTCAGCAGTGACTCATCTTTTGAGCTCTTTTTTTTTTCTTACTGCTTAATCCAAGAAACTCTGACTAAGTCAGCTTTGCCACGTCCCAAGTGTAGCAGGGATTCCTCATAGTCCTTGATGCAAACAGAACTAGTAATTCTCCTCCGAAATAGCAAGAAATTGCTATTTGCGGGCTCATGCTTTACGCAATGATGACCTTGGCTGAGGCAACCCAAATGGAAAGGGCCCCAGCGCATGAAGTCAACGCCACTGCGGTAAATAAAGGCAGCGCCAGGAAGGCCCAATTTCAACATCCCCTGGCAGATGGAACATAGCTGGGCAGGGGCACCATGCGTATGAGCTGTATTTTCTTAACAGCAGTCTGGGAACCTCATGGCACTTTGTCATCGTGAGACAGGCCAATTTTGTATCTCAGCTTGTTGTTGTTGTTCTTTAAAAGAAAAAAATAATGCAGACCCCTGTAAAGCTCTCTACAGGCATTAAAATGAACTGTAATCAAATTTGATGGACTGGGAGAATGATGTGCATTTGTCAATGGCCCAGACTAATGTAACCTCAGGAGATTTCAGATATTGACTGGGAAAAATAATAATAATAAAAAATCAAACACAAAGGTAGAAACCATTTCAGCATTTAGACTTGACATTAAGAAATCACTGTGTGAGCCAGGTTGTAAACCAAAATTCAGAACACAGTTCATCATCATTTTGGATAGAAAGATTCAAACCAGGCACATGCTGACAGTCCAGTCCACAAAATGCTCGTTCATTTATCAGGGTTTCTATATGAGATTCTGACCCAATCAAAGCAAAACAAACTGCAGCTCGCATTCATTAAAAGGCTAGAGAAGAACCTCATAGCAACTTGCGTATACAGCTGATTTGCAGGGTTGACCTACCCTAGTTTTCCTGCAAAATTCTGAAAAGGAGTATCTAGCACACTTCGAGTTGCCCTAATTGATCAAAACACAAGCTAAGATTACACTACAAAAACAACATCACTTCTGAGACCCCCATGCCATGCACCTTCCTCGCGTTGTACATCAATGATCCTCTTGCCATGAGGTGATCCACAGCTCTCAGGCAATTCCTGTGCCCTAGGACTGGCTCTCTGGATACAGGCAGGAGTCCCTTGGCATCTGTCACAGCTGCATTTTAACCTCTATGATCATTTCTCTGCTGGATATGCACTCCCTTTCCAGAAGGTTACCTTTTCATCCCTGACCCATTCAAGGTAAGAGCAGATTCTTCATCTTCTTACGAAGATTAATTCTGGAGTTTGCTAACAACATTGTCCTTTCTGACTTTTTCCACATATATTTACTATGTAGCTTCTTCTCTGAACAGGCTGTATACTCATTATTATATGAAATAACATTTTACTGAAAGAAATATTATTTAAGAAACACTCTAAGTATATAAGCCTACCGTTTCTCCCTGGATTCTCAGCTTTCTTTCATCAGGACAGTTTTGTTAAAATGATATTACCTCTCTTGGGCGTACTTCACAGGAGCCTTACGTTTGTGATGAATAAAACAACTGTGGTGAGACTACAATAAACTAATTGCACCATTTTGTATGAGTAAGCGAATGGGCAGGAGGCCTTAGACACAAGTTCTGACTTGGGATTCGTGGTTGAAAGACTGGTATGAAAGAGAAAAGATGTCATAGGAGGAGGAGGGAGGGGATATGAGGGAAAAGAAAGCAAAACCAGCCCAGCCCATTGCGGTTAATAACAAGCAATTTGGAATCTCAGCTTCCTTTCACCCAAGTATATGGGAGATCTCAGTTTCTTATTTAGCAATCAAAATTTGCTGTAGAAGAGATGGTGAACCAATGCCTCTGCCTTTTATTGCCTGGAAACTGTGTTATGGGAACCCTCTAAAAATTAAAGGAGGCTCCTTGGAGAGCCAGGAGGGAAGCGCCCATCCGCTTAGTCTTGCTGTGTCTGAAGGAGGATCCGAGCTCTAGTGCTGCTATTACAGATCACTGCTCACACCGACGACTTCAGCCATTTAGGTGTGCTACGGCTCCTTGGTTGTTCGGTTAGAGTCTAATTTATCTTTAACTGTAATAGTAAGGCTGAATTTTGTCTAACAGAATAGAATA